>JABSTN010000230.1:0-87939 GCA_013759125.1 Fusarium sp. NRRL 53293
CTTCTGGGTCCCCTCCCGGAACAGGTGGGAGCTATGGTTCGGTATGTGGCATAGATGCCGAGATGTTCAGCTCGCATTCTACAGGATATCCTCCCCCCAGGTATATGCTAACATTCGCAGGTTCCCCCTCCACCAGGCCTTTGAGTCTTGATTGGATCACCCATCACCAAAGGGCAGTCACAGAATTACAGATTCTGACAGAAAAGCATGCCGCTGGATATGGAATTCCATGGCTATGTACGTGAACGCTCCAGTTTACATTGCAGAAAGAAAGAGTGTTGATTCAGGTCTCGTATGCGATTACGAGCTATTTGAGTAGGAATCTGCTGCTTCCATCCATCTTTGTATGGATGCGATTAAGAAATAGCAGCATTGCTTTCCAGTAGGTCGCAAAGTTGGTTTTTAGGAATGACATATTGCAGGTCGAAGTACATTACACTCGCAGTGAAGAAGGTGACGTTTCTTACTAAAGTATATTTACTATCTAACAGACCAGGGACATGGCGTTTCTAATGGTTCTAGCTTGTAACAGTTGTAAATACTAATATGCAGCGTAAGAATTAGTCATTAGTTCTTATATTAGCATGTTTTCACTCTGAAGCTGATGAATTCTCGCATGTCTGTCAGTGTCGTTTAGCATGATGCAAGGCGCCTAGTGACCGTGCCCGATGAGGGGCCATTCCCTTATCGATAAGAGAACCAACCCCATGCTCCTATCCATCGTCGCATTGCATGTAACATTGACATCTAGACATGCCACCTGCATCGACTGCTGAAAACACTTGATTATCACGATTGTCTTATAGCGTAATAATTGTCCTGAGAAAAAGATGGCAAGATGAGCCATCAGCGATATCCTTCCCACGATCCAGTCAAGGAGCCTCATTCCATCTCGCTCAAAGTGCTTCGGTGAGCTACCTAGCAACATGAGTCCAGGTCCAGATGGCTCCGTACTTTACCTACCTAGGTAGCTAACGTACAATCAACTTTAAGACTGTCGCGTCCGTCGCTCGTTACTCAATACCCGATCGATCCTCCCTCCTCAGTAGGCGCATCGATCAAGTCACCTCCGATCCCTGCTTCGCTCGCGTACCATTCCGAAGCTGCCTCGAACCCATCTCCTTTCCTTCTCAGTCCCGCCGTCAACCTTCCAGTATCGTTTGGTTCAGCATATGTTGGCGAGACTTTTAGTTGCACTCTTTGCGCGAACAATGAACTACCCATAGATGCTGCCAAAAACATTCGTGATGTGCGCATCGAGGCAGAGATGAAGACGCCCGGAATGGGTGCTGTTCAGCGCCTTGAGCTTGGCCCCTCAGATGGCCAACCTGAAGTTGATCTTGAGTCTGGAGGGACCCTGCAGAAAGTGGTCTCGTTCGATCTTAAGGAGGAGGGTAACCACGTGCTTGCGGTAACAGTGAGCTACTACGAGGCGACAGAGACAAGTGGACGAACAAGAACTTTCCGAAAGTTGTACCAGTTTATCTGCAAAGCTTCGCTCATCGTACGCACCAAGGTGGGTCCCCTGAACTCCAACAACACTCTTGAGCACGGGCGATGGGTGCTCGAGGCGCAACTGGAGAACTGTAGCGAAGACGTGGTGCAGCTGGAGAAGGTGGTACTGGATACGGAGCCTGGGCTGCGGTATCGAGACTGCAACTGGGAGGCGAGCGGGAGCGAGAAGCCGGTGCTGCATCCGGGTGAAGTGGAGCAGGTTTGCTTCGTGGTCGCGGAGGACGGCATCGAGTCGGGTCTGGAGGTGACACCCGACGGGAGGATTATCTTTGGATCATTGGGAATTGGATGGAGAGGTGAAATGGGGAACAGAGGATATCTGGCTACCGGGAAATTGGGCACAAGACGAACCGCAGCACGATGAAGAGAACCCCTCAAAACGACGAATGAATGATACCCGTAGCATTCAGTTGCTCAAGGCAAGGACGCTATGGCTCCTTAACACGGCATTTTGTGATCATAATCTTCCTTGTCTATTCCACAGTCCGCAAAGTTCGATAGTCTATGGATGTCAGGGCCCGGGGCTGATCAGAGTTCTCTCGAGCCGATCTCGCTTGTGAGCCGTGTCTTAAACCTTATTTAAAGGCTTTGACATACCAGATGCCACACAAGCATTTGTCTAAGACTCGGGAGTCAATGCTAAAGGCCACTGTTAATCACCGAGACATTCTGCTTCTGGTTCTTACCAGTGTCTCTGATTTGAGTGATTGACGGCAGGGGGGTTCATCACGTCCGATCGCCGATTACGTCTTGCTAGGTATCTCAGGAGCACGAAAAGGAGTCACTGAGAGGCCAGGATGTCGACACTATGTGACTAATTCAAGCTTGAACCGTCATCGACTTCGCAAGAAGACCCATCCTTGTTGGACAACTCAATACTCCATATGAGCTGCATGATTCTATTAGACAAAGCTGTGGAACCCTTTGTGTCCGTAAGAATTTGGGTATTGCAACTCGGTACAGGGGTTGAACAGTATGTCACTCCAAAAGTAATTAGTGATAGTAATGGCACCGACTACTTATTGGAAGAGTTACCCCCGGTACTTGAAATACTATAGCGTAAGTGTTCCGTGAGGGGATTGACGAATGGTGTTTTGTATCCGGAATTGAGCAGTAGAGCTGATATCATACACAGTATTACATCGTTGTAATGTGGAAAATCGAACTTAAGAGACTAGATCGAATGTGCGAAGGGCGATGACCGTATTCCGAGCGATACCTAAATTGTTCGTTCTGTTTTAGAGAGTATATGTATACGCGAATCCTGAGTAGTTGACTCACGAGTAAAGTCTGTGTTTTCAGACCTTTAGAGATGTACGCGGTTCCTCCCTCGAACCACTTTGTTTCAAGCTCGAAAAGTTCTCTTCAGACGCAAAGAACCCCCCAGGGACTAGGATAAGGAGGCCATGGCGATCGACCGGGATGAGCGAATATCAATCGAAACAACGCATCACACTAAGATCGATGATAGCCGCGTTGTAGCACTTACTATCGTAGATGGGGGGCCAATGACCAGGTGCGTAACACACGGTCCAACATGGAGAGCGACCTGAAACAGACGACGCCGTCGAGGTGTAAGTGTTGTGGGTGGATGGGATGGCGGCATTAGTATGATTGTGACAGCCATGCGCTCAGGCCTAGCTTGGCCGTTCGGCACTTTACCTGACACTCGTCATGCAGACTTATGAAGGACGAGTGCTCCGAGAGATGGACAAGGACGAAGCAACGCTTTTCTGCGAGCTTGGTAATTCCGAGCCTAATTGGTGCATCCCAGTGTCAGGTCGCGGTCCAAGGGAGAGCTGAAAGCCCATGCGAATACGGATAGTTGAAGGAAGCATAAGTCGTTCTGTAACTCTGTGAAATACTGCCTAGGCAGTCAAGAAAATATCGGCTTGCGTGGAAACATGACGATATGTGCTTGAAGGAACTTGACGTCCAACATCATTCGATTCGTCAGATATGGCTGGCTATATTATTTGACAAGGTGAGTTGTCATATGTCAGAAGATCGAGTCTCTATTAGATCCGGCTCATTTTGCTAAAGATAGCAATAGACTAGGTCATCATAATATAATCAACTTGAGTTGGCCTGATGGCATTGATGCTCTGTCAGATGTATATGAGGCCTCTGAATTTAGTAGCAAATAATCCGTATCCAAGTTTAGATTCCCTGAGTGTGGCCAGACAGTGTCTGAACATTAATTCAAGGACTTGCCGAGTCAGGAGAAAAGTGCCAGGGCTGGAGTAGGCCCCTAGTCTAAGTTTCTTCATCTTGATCCTGTTTCTTTCTTGATTTCCTGTCTTGTCGATGGCGACTTGAATAAAGCTCTTGGATTGGCCAACACGGGGCCCATGTATACGTACATACGTGCAAACAAAGATGGAGTGAAGGGTGGATGCCAGATGTTTAAAGCGTGTCTGCTTCGCGTATTAGTGTGTTTATACTCCGTACTACGGAGACATTCCTCGCGTGTGCGAATGTCGTCTATCACCGTCAATGCTCCGTACCTGCATCACAACGTGGCTCGTGCTTTCGTATTCCATGAGATCCGTCAGGGGCATTTGTCGTTGGCCCTGACTTTGACCTATGCTAGGAGGCTTTTCTTGGCCACTACCCCTAGACTATTGACGCTGGTGCCAAATTTGGCGACGCCTCAAAAGTCAATTATTAGACCAAGAATCGAATATCCATTGGGAATTATCGTTGAACTTGCTTGAGCCTCTCAATAACCATGTTAAAGGAAGAAGAAAAAGGGGGTTGAAAGAGAGATTCATGTTTAATTGAGCAAGAGTTGGAAATATCAATAAGGAAGCACGTCGTTCAACAAGGCTCGAGTCTCGTCCAATCACGACCTTGCCTCGAGAACGGCGTCAAATTCTGTAAATGGCAAGAGCTGTCCATTTCTATCACCAAGATCTGCAGGGTTTTGTCAATTTTGGGATTCGAGACAGGCAACCGTCAGCGTCTGACCTGCCTCCCTTGTACAACTCGACCGTCGATCGGGAGGGACGATGTCAGGGCAGGCCTTCCATGGTATCTAAGATGCCTTAGGTACGTACGATGGGGTTGTACCAACAAAAAGCAAGAGCAGATTGAAAAATGTCCGTTTACTTTTTGCATTGTTTTTCAGCTCCCTTTGCAGCAAACATTGTGGAGAGACGCTAAATATCACAGACGGCGTCTCTGAACTACCTACACCCACACATTATAGCGTCAAGGTCCGATTAAATACGTCGGATGGAGACACAACTGACGTAGGCGGCCGAATAAAGCCTGCCCTGTATTCATGAAAGAATCCATGGAAAAAAGCAATGCCTCTCATGACATCCCGGAGGTAGTCAGGCGAAGGGTCAGATATCGAATGATATAAATCACAATCACAAACAAACAAGGCAAAGTACTTATCTAAAGAAAGATCAATGTCGTCCTGATGGGGTTCCAGCCAAACACGATCTTGTTATTACGTGTAGCGTTTCCGACACACCCTCCACACATTGTCCCCACGAAAACAGTGAGGACGGGACAAGACACTGAAACCCCAATCGGGGCTAAATTCTTCTCTCACCTATTTGGGCTTCATGGTTTCACATCCTTTTCCCGTCGATTGCTCATTAATCTATCACGGTGTGCTCCAGAGAATAGGCACAAAGCACTTTATCCAACACCCGTACTGCCGTTATGCAACCGGTGGCTGACTTTGGCCGGGGCGATACAAATGGGGGATCTCGCACTTCAATGGGGACTGAACACCGGCCCAGACAAACTCACACTCAAACCAAGACTATCCCTGACCGTGTCCCCGTTCTGTACGACACAGGACTTTGTCTCACGCTCTTCGCCGGGTTGCTCGTGCCGATTAGGAACAAACCTAGGTAGATAGTGAACTGTATGTAGGTAGGTATCTGTACGGCACCTTTGAGAGGCCATCCGTCATTTCAAAACGACAGCACATCAGTCAGGCTGTGGCTGCACTGACAGTTCGGTTTGGCTGATATCAGGCACAAAGGGGGAAATAACAGAAGAGGACAACTCATCAGACGCCATCGGTGATGAGTGCCGATTTCCACCTGTCCACTGCATCAAGCACGCAGCTGGGTGAAGCATGTTGATGCAGACGGATACAGTATCCCGCATACATACGCAGGCACGCCCAACGATACAAACAGATTGTTGACGCCTCATATCGTATGCAGTGTTGCACCCGCAGCGTGGCCGCCCCGTCGGGACCGTTACCTTGCGATATAATTATTTTAAGTTGAGGACTGTTTCCTTTGTATGTCCAGAAGGTACTCTGTAGACCTGAACCCATGGTCGATAAGTCACTCCAACCAACATCCATCACCATCACTTGGGATGTTGGCTCGCTCAGCTAATGTGGCACCCAATCCTTAGCTGATGGAGCAAAGACGGCGACTAAGTGGGTATTGTGATGGGGACGGGAGGGACACCCATGAAGCTTGCCCTGCGTCCTGGAGGTCAGGGGATAAGACCTGACACTAACTAGCGATTCCTGGCCTGCAGCATGATCGTGGAGCATACCACACGGGCGACTTTACATGTACACTGTACCAACAACAGAGTTGAACGAGCGGTGGGGGTGAAGAGCGCATATCCATATCCGAACCATACGTACTTGACGAATGCTAGTGTGGGCTTCGAACAGAGCACAATGGATGGGAGAAGACATCAGTGAACAAATCTGCATAGTATGGTCCGTGGATCCGTTGGCGCTTGCCTGAAACCCCTGAGGCTGAAGGGTTGTCGGAAAAGAATAGAGAGAAAGCCGAATTGAATGTATGTATTGTGCTGCATCTGGTTACGTGGAAGGCCAACCGTTAATGGGTGCATCCATCGAATAGCAGGGCTTGGAAAAGGCGACGGCGTGCGCCTCAAGATCGACGGCTTGCTTGCTTGCGGAATCGGTCAATTTCCTTAGCACACCAAAAGCCAGTCAGCCAGTCAGCCAACAGCTAGCTGCCAGGTACCTTGCAGCAGAAGTGCGTGCGGTAGATTTTGTTACTTGACTGAAGCGATTGTGAAGTGTCTTGATGAAAGGTGAGATAAAAGGTATTCGCTGTTGCTAGCTTGAGGGAAGCACATACATGGCCAGTTAATAAAGAGCGATAGATTTTGTAGCCCACTCACTCACCTGCATGATCCATACAATGCCATGTATGTGATAATCCTTGTGTCGTCCCAGCCCCGGTCTGTGGGATATGCTCATATGCTGTTGTGATTGTTTGTAGTTCAAATGGAAGCCAGCGGTGAGTATCATAATAGCACCTAAGAGGAATGGATGGATGGTAGAAGTCGTCACGCTCCTAGCGGTTGAATGTCAGGCGCACGTCTCAGTGGTCGGTCCCCTAGGAAAGAGGTGCCCCTACCACTCGATACTGCAACCCCACGGCTTTAGGCGTACAGACTGTGTGGCAGCCCCTACCAGAGCTAGGTAGACAGCCATCCCGGGAAACCCCTGGACAGGCGCCCACCAAAGGAAGCTACAGCTCGTTCTTCTCCAACTTTTCGTGGATAGGTAGGAAGATTTGGGACCTGGACCCTAAATTCATCAATCAATCGCCTGCTCATCATCTCCTCAGTCAGTCAATCACTCACTAGAAGGAGCCTCCTCCAGGTTCCTAGCGTGCGTCGACACCCCTGGTCTGGTCAACATTCTATGTTCCGTCGCTCCTTGTCTTTCTTTGGTCTGCAAAACGAGGTATCCGATACCAACGTACGTTCACAAGTAACCTGTACTTCATCCACGGGCGTTCCTTGTTAGATAACCCAGACGGTACCTAAAAAAGTTACTGTACGAGCACAGATCTACGCCGAATCCTCGTTCTTTCTCCTGGGTTGTGTTGTGTTGTGCTGTGCCATTTTCTCATCTCATCCTTCTACTCTCTTTATCACGGCCCTTTTCCTTTCTACCACTTCACTTTCTTCTTCAACATTTGGGCTCGGTGGCTTTCTGGAGTTCTTGCATCTCCTTTATCCCCTGCGTTGGATTTTTAGCTGGCTCGTCCATCCACTTTAAACTAACTTTTGGCTCCCGTTACGTGCAACAGAGCGGCTCTGGGCGACTGGCTCATCGCTACACATATAGCATTGCTTGCTGCGTTTCCTCAAGCGCATCATCTGTACTTACCACGTTCCGAGCCTATTGTTGATACAAATTCGGCCTCGAAAAGCAACGGTCTTCGCTTGGTCGTGAGTCGCCCACAGCTGAGCTTACCGTTATCGCTGTCTTCGTACTCGCCTGATAAAAAAAGCCCTGGTACTGGTCCTGTCGTTCATGACCTAACTGAAACCCCAGCAACCCGACCTGATTTTGTCTTGTCGATCGCCCACCTCTTCAGATCAAAACCACAGCAAGTCAAGCAGAAGACACTGGCAACTGACCCGATAGCTTTTGCCTGCGACCCTCCGTTCGTTTCTGTTCCGCCCGTTTGTGGCCCAAACGCTACGATTGACATGTCATGGAGAACTCATCGACCCCTCTCGCCGACTATTTCTGGATCGCGGGCGTAGAGTCGGTGTCCTACCACGATCCCAACTCCCAGTCCGCCCCCGTTGTTGTTCCCGTCGAGTCTACCATTGTCGAGGATGGCGAGTCTGAGGATGAAGATACAAACGGCGGCCAACCAAAAGCAAAAGCAAGGCACTCACGCCAGGGCTCCGCCAACCGTCTCTCTCGGATATCTCTCACCGACCGTTTCTCCATACATACTCTCGACGAGACAGACGGCAATACCAAAAGCAACCGCAGCAGCGCCACTATTCGCGCTATAAACCCCCCTAATTTTGGCAATACCAACGGTAATGGCAATGGCAACAGCAGTACCAATGGCCAAAATGCCGGTCCCAGCGGCATACTTGGTGAGGGCTCCATGCTGATGGGCGACTTCGACTTCGATAAGGCTCTGGTCAAATTTGCCGCTGAGAGAGAGGTATTTCTCGAGGACCTGACATTCAGTGCGGGCGCAAAAGTGCAAGCTCGTGCACCAATGGTGAATCCTAGGGCAGAGAGGATCAAGGCAGAGGAAAGCGACAGCGGCAGACTGAGTCCTCTCAGGAGCATTAAGGGTAGCATCCGCCGCAAGATGAGCTTTAGGGATATGAACAGTGTGCGCAAGCAACCCAGCAACAGGATCAGCACCAGTCGCGCAGGTTTGTTCTCGTCATGCTCTGGAGTTCGATCTTATCAAACTGCCAGGCAAATACAGGGACATTCGCTAACTTAGAATGATAGCCTCGATCCGAACCACGAGACGACTCAGCAATTACAACTCGGTAATTCCACCCCCCGAACCCCTTAACACCGACCCCGATATGCATCCTCTTAAACGACGCTTTGAACCGGTTCTTCTTGACCGATATCCTCCTCAGGAGGCTACAGATGAGATTGCTCGACGTGGGAAATTTCCTGACTATGTGCCCATGTTTGCTTTTCCCAACGATATTCAGATTGTTTCGTCCGATGACCGACCACGATCTACATGGCATGGTTTTACTATGACTTCGGACGATAACTCCAAGCTATACGGTATAACTATTATCATCTGGACTGCTCTCAATGCCGAGGTGGCAGAGGAGGTGGAAAAGAAGTGCGAGCAATGGCGACAAAGTCACATGTCTGAAGAAGAGCGAGAGCTGGCAGCCAGCTTGGGAGTTCGCTTGGCTGGTGAACGCACTCATCTATCACAACTCCTTGCAAAACTCCCTACAATCCCGTCAGGCTCTCCAGCACGTGAGAGACTCGAAGATGAAATTAGCACTGTGGAAGAAAAGATCACCCTCATGACGGACATGCTTAGGCCCCTGAGACATGGAGCTGCTTCTAAGATCGAGGGTCTTACTGCTGGTGAAAGCGGACTCTGGACGCCCCGCGCATATGGTATCTTGGGCCGAGACGCAGCCAATATGTCCTTCTGGAAAGAATGGCTCAAGGCTATCGTCACGCCCATGACAGATGGGGGTGTCCTAAGAATCCCCCCGAGCTCACCCAGCGTGGGACGCTGGCAACCCCTTGAGCGATATGTCGTAAACCTATGCACCGAGGCATTCAATCCCCTAGGATCCAAGACTCAGGTCGAACTAGGAGTGCGCGAATTGCGACTTTATGCTCGGAAGGAGGCAGACAACGAAATTCCCGGTTCGCGATCCATTGATCTCTACGCCCTCTTCCGTTGCTTGTCACTCGAGAACATTGTCGCTCTGTTCGAGTATGCTATGGCCGAATCCCGTATTATTTTCCTGTCTTCTCACACCAGCATGTTGCACCTCGCCTGTCATGCACTCGCAAACCTGCTATATCCCCTGAAGTGGTCGAGCATTTTTATCCCCGTCCTCCCTGCGCGACTTCTGTCGGCTCTGGAAGCGCCTTGCCCATATATAGTCGGCATTGAGCGACGTTACGATAGAATTGAATTGCCCGAGGACGATTATGTGCTCGTTGACTTGGACAAGGATACTATTGATGCTACATCACAACCCGTCCGACTTCCTCGTCAGACCCGAAGGAAACTTATGTCTCTTCTGCAGGTCGCGGCGCCCCACAAACTGCGATATGGAGTCACAACTGGACCGCCTCCTTATGCCATGGAATCCTTCCCTTATGACGCCTTCTCCACTGAGAATGCCACCCTTTTCAGATCCGCAACGCCCAAGAGCACCCTAGGCAAATGGGTGACCCAAAGCTCGTCGGGATTTGGCGAGCCAGACCCGCCAAATGAGGTCCTGCCACCACTGTTCAATGCTTTCGCTTCGGCCAAGGTGGACAACGGTAAATCGGACAGACCCAGCACAAGCAAGTCTGGTAAGACCAGTCCTCAGTCGTCTGTATCCCCTGTTTCAATAAACTTCCCGCCAATGCCCTCCACGCCAGTTTCTCGAAGCGACTCTGGCTTTGCTTTGGCGGCGACTCTTCGAGAGAAGCGCTCTGGACATTTTGGCGAAGAAAAGATGCGGCGCAGCTCCTCCTTTGGCATTGATAAGCACCCGCCATATCACAAGCCAAACCTCCCCTTCCTCAACGGCCACCAAGCAAACCTGTCAATTTCAGCTATCTCGGTGGACTCTCAGAACTCCGTCGTTGGTGGTGGTGGTGGATACGGGAATGGATATGCACCTTCAACCTACGCACAGTCAACGCTTGCGGCATCAACTATCATGCCCAGTATGCAGATCCAGCCTGTCCGAAACACAGAGACAACAGTTTGGGTCGAGGGCCATTGCTTCAACTGGATCCCCAAGGACAACACATCAATCTGCAATATTTGCAATGACCATGCCGAGGGAGATGGCATTTACAAGTGTACAGGCTGCAAGATTTTCTCCCACGGCAGATGTCTCGGCCATGCTTCGCTTGTCTGCCCTGAGGCATTTCATCCCGACCGAATCCGAGCAGCTTTTGTTCGCTGCCTTGCAAGTCTCTTGTATACATACCGCAAGTACCTTGGACGACCTTCAAAACAGCAAAAAGCAAACGGTCAGCTGTATGCCTTTGATATGGATGGTTTTATCAAAAGTCTTCCGCATGACCAGCACGACTATGCTACTATGATGCGGGAAACACAGTGTAAGTTTGGCCACGCCTCCTCGACGTTTGAACGGTCTGAATACTAACTCTGAACTCAAAAGGCTTCAATGAGTTTATCCACGACCGAGAAATGCAGCCAGCCAATAACGCCTCAATCCGTATATTTGACGAGATCATCATGGCTAAGAAGGCCCGAGGCCGTTCCGGGTTATCGACGGGTCTTTCCCGCCTTTCCACCATTCGTGCATCTCATGGCGCCTCTACTTACGGGGGCTATGCCCCTCCTCGAGGGAGTTCCAATAGCAAGATACCTGCTTGGCTCGGTGACACATCCGATCATATCTGGCGGACTGCATCAGTGCCGTTACCCAAGGGAAACTTTCCAGGAGAGTATCGAACAGTTGTGACGAGAACGCCCGCGCGTCTCGATAGGTCCTTGATGCGCGAGCCTCGTTCTATCCAAGGCATGCCTCGCGTAGAAGGTCGAGGTGCTCGCGGGCTCATTCGAAAGCAAGTTCCTAGCATGCTTGGCACAACCCCCCCGACGTGAGGATGAAATATTCAGGGGCCAATTACTTACATGAGGGGCTTCTCATGACTGTAATTGTGCGATGACGACATAACATAAATCATCCTCGCCTTGGGCAAGCAAGAAGATGTTCGATTACAAGACAGAAAAGCAAAATGAGGAGGGTCTATTGTGTACGATACCACGTTTTGTAATAATCTGGTGATGGCGGGGAAGAAAAAAGATATACGACTCGAGTGCCAAGAAGTTCTAGACGAATAGAGCATGGAGGAGTCAAGGCCTTCAAAGCTGGAACTGTCAGATGGTTACAGATCCAAATGAAAAGAAGGTGGAGTGAAAGAAGGGAAGAGAGGGCATTGCATCTCGTCTATAATAGACAAATATTGGATTCCCAATTTGCTCAATATGGCTGGATGATTAGGTTCACCACTTCTCAACTGGGGCAAACAGACGTACATATGCATGGTAGGTAGTTGTCGTTAGCATACGCATCAGCATAAGGGGCGGGACAGGAGTGCTGCACTTGGTCAAGGCTTTGGAATTGGAGGAGTTAGCGGCTACGAGATTCGTACAAAGAAAGAAGAAGATCGTTGATAACCATCCTATCCCTATGGGATCCCTATGGGAATGTGAATATAAAATGCACTTTGGTGCTAATCTTACATGTAAACCTGGCTTCTGCAATCTTGTTGGTGTTCCATTGGCAAAGATACTCTCATCCCGTCCAGTCCTGACTAATATGATGCCGACACTTTTCTCGTTCTAGGTGGTCCTGCGCAGCTTCTCCGCTTTCTAGGCGTTCAGGTCCAGGTCCTCCCAGTGAATGTCCTTGAGAATCTTTCCAACCAGGGTGGAATAACGCAAATGTCCGTTCACAAGGTTGCTAACGTCGTGGTTTTCGACACCATCTGCTCCCTGGATTCGTTGCAGGCCTGCTACGCCGAAGTGAATGTTGGATGTACGATACAAGAATCCTAAAAGATAGTCACTTTCTGAAAAGACGTTAATCAGCCGACCAGACACTACACTCTTGAGGGTCAACCAAACCCGGCTCTCCGAAGGAGCGGGTGTGCCCATCAAGACGACGGAATCGATGAGGCCGAACTGACGTCTCTCAGCAAGAATCATCAGGCAAACATAGATAGCTCGGGCTGCCAAGCTGAACCCAATAAGGGATACAGGACGGTCTCCTTGAATCTTACTGCGCATTACAGCGTCGGCCAGCACCGCGCCGGCCTTCTCAGCGCGCACCATGCCCATGCTCCAGGGGTTATCAATGATCTTGCTCACTTTCATGAGCTCCATTGGCCAGGTGGCTTCGATAAGGCTTGTGAAAACTATTTTATGTTAGTATTTCTCGCTAGTCATCAGAACTTTCGACGTACTTGTTCGCGAAGATATAGCTTTCTTGGCGGTGGCCCAGGCTGAACTTTTCACAACCGTTTCGAGGGCAGTGCCTATATTGTTAAGGACGTTCATTTCCCATCGCAGAACGTAAACCTCCCCATTATCTCCAAGAATTTTCCAAGGCCCAATGAGGTTATCCTTGTCTGTTACCCAACCATTCATAGCAATCACCAAGCGTAATCGTCGGCAGCTGGCTGGGATAGCTTTTGCATCGACATAGTCCCCTTGAAGTCCTCCGCGGGTAGGAACAAGTCCAAAGTCCTGAATGTCTCGGGAGAACGACTCAATCATTTTCTCTGTGGGTCGTGCCATATAAATCCCAAGCATCGAGCCGGTGGAAGGGCCGTTATCTGCCATAGGTCCCAGTAGACCAGCAGCGTTTGGAAGTCGTAGTCCGAGTCCACCATGGGGAGTTCCGATACCGACAGCAATGAGCTGTGTTCCAAGCCGGAAGGGTCCAGTCATGGCAGCGATTCGAGCCTTTGATTTTAGGACAGGCTTATTCTCATCTTGATCCGGTTCAGACGCTTGCTCAATGGCTGCATCAACTGCAAGTTGGCTGAAACCCTCCGCGATGCGCTTCTCTTCCTCATGAAGCACCTTCAGGGGGAGGTTCAGAGATGAGGTCAGGTTCAGAAGTGTCATACGAGCATATGCAGTATACTCCTGAAGCGAGATAAGAATCAAGAGTGAGATGTGCAGCAACAGCTTGCGCTTATCGAGTGGCAGAGTCCAGAGGGAAGTTGGAATAGGGGGGAAACGGCGAGATAGTTCGCGATCAACGTGATTTGAAGGGGTGCGGGGGGTACCTGGTTAACATTAGCTTTGAAAACACTTATATGCCTTCAACAGAGAACGGCAACACGTCAAGGAACTTGTGTTAACCCACCAGTTGCCAGTGTTAGGCCTTCAACACCTCCAGTGCCTCCGCGACCAGCCCCTCTTCCACCACGAGCCACGCGTCCACCACGTACAGCTCGTGCAGTTCCACGTCCACGGCCACGACTGTTAGATTGAGAACCATTTGATTCCATGACACTGAGATCGCGAAGACGCTGCAGAAAGATCGACTGCCACTTTCGGAAGAAGATAAGAGCTTCTTTCTTAAGCTCCCTCAACTGAGGTATGCTGTTCTCCGAGTTCTCCTTATCTGGGGACTGGCTTGTATCAACTCCCTTCTGTGACACCTTTGCCACAGGTTTGCACATCGAAGGAGCTCGAGGTTTCACATTCTCTTTTCCATTCGTCTTGAGTGACAAAGCCAGCCAGTGATGATGGCCGATATCGCCCAAGTCTTCCAGAGTAGGTGTGACAGGAGGAGAATCAAATATGACGCTGATATCGTTATGAAGCTTCTCTGTTATGGCAGTGATAAGAGTGGTCAAGTCGTTCTTCTCAGCGATAGAGATAACACCGGTCAGGTCAACGGGCCGGCGAGATACTGGACTTCCTCGTCCACCTCGAGCCATGGTTTCAGTGTTTGGAATCCTGAAAAGCTAGATGACAGACTGATTTCTTTGAGTAAGACGGATGTCTGACTATTCTTTCCGGTGTCGATCTCAAACAGCCTTTTCTTGTGTAGAGGTAAGGATCGTGATAGTATGGGTGCTTTGAGTGTCGAAAGATGATCAAGTTGCGTCAAGTTGTGGTATCAGTGAAAGGTGCAGACGATCAACACGACAAACACCTGGGGTTAAGTTGCTTCTCAGACCGAAATGTTTCTCGTGCTGGGCAACTCAACCATGGGAAACATATAGTCAAGTCAGTCAAACAGAAGTCGTAAACAAGTGACGGGCTCGATGCAGTTGGTATAGCAAAGCCGGGCGAACAATTAAAAAGAGCTAACAGAAGCACCAGAAGCAGTCGGTGGTAACGACGAAAGTGAAGTTACAAATAGAGAATGGTCAAATGAGAATAGAAGACAGACAGAAAGAAGGAAGAAGAGATGGAAGGCAGGCAACATGCCAAGCGGAAGGAAAGATACGGATACAGTCGCGTGGTTTCCGCAGCAGATTTCTTGCTTTGCATGTTTACAACGCGGATACAGCGATGAAGAAGTTGGTGAAAGGAAGGAGTTATGGAAGAAAGTGAAATATAGAGGAAAGTGGGAAGGGAGTGGAGGCGACGACGGGAGGTGACAATGGCAGGAGTGAATGCGGTGCACCTTCAGGATGATGCTTCACCAGAGGCCTTGACAGTGTCGCCAGCTGGCAGCCGAATGTGACTGGCCGCTGCCGCCTCAGTGCCACTGCCAGTGTCAGTTAGATCAACCACTCCATATCTACTTAGGTATATACCACCATTGCCTCAAAAAGCTCGCCTAGATACCCAACTCTCCCGCAGACGAGGGGGCAAACGCGGGTGCAGCAGTGTCACAATGTACGATGTGATGTGTATGGGGTCATCAGGCTCACTGTGTACACCTGCTCCTCTAGTACCTATGAGTGCATGTATGTACTGGTAGACAGAATGGTATGGACCCGGATCGCTTCACTTCGTTGCGTGCCTCTTGTATCTGCATGTTACCGATCAGGTCAGTGAAACACGACATCATTTTGCATTTTGATTGTTACTGTCATCTTCTATTATAACAATTCGTTTTATCCTAATTCCTTCCAACAGACTTTTCATCAAGACTATCACTGCACAACAAAAGGTTTGGTACTTTGGCCTCTGGATGAAGGGGGCTGCAAGTCCGCGACGTTGTGTTACTCGCATCCCGGACGGAGGCTGTTCAATACCTATTGGGCTCATAATCGATAAGAATATGTCTGAGTGAAAGACATGATCGACCCTAGCATTCATTAAACTAACAGTGCAGATACTTTGAACCTGACTCCAGGTCAATATTGTCACAATCAAGTATACCCGCCACATTGTCATTCACTCGAGCTACTAGTGTCACGCAAAGCCCTTCGGCTTCACTACCCGGTGTATCGTGGCTAATCGATGTACAAATCAGAGGGTTGTGCTACCGTATTTCGGTCGAGCCATCGGTGAGCATGAGGCGGGCCCCGTGATGGCTGCAAAATCGATGCGCTGCAACTGGAAATTTTGTGTAAGAACATTACATCTCGTTTCTTTGGCGTTTTCAAAGCTATAATAGTACGATTGGACAAACCATGGAAGCAAAGAAGCAAAGAAGCAAAGAACGGATCATACTTGTGCCTGGGAAATATCATGGTCAAAGCACACGGGACACTGCATACCTATTCAGACCCTTCCATTTCATGATATCTCTGATGCGCCGAAACAGCGAACAAAGGAATACAATGACCACAAAGAGGACATAATGCATTGTCACCCATGTCCCAATCATCATCATCTTCGTCCTCACCGTCGCCTTCTGACACCGTTTGTGTAATTTCCTCACTCTGTGCAACAGGCGTGTCTTCCATCACTTGAAAGGGCTTCAGCACTTCGTCTTGATGCTTGAACATGACAGATATATCCCTGCCTGCTCCCGTCTTGTCATCCGCTGCACCAACAACCATGTTTGCCACGCAGATATTGAGCATCTGTAGATTCCATCGCTGTCCCTTCTCCGGGGACAGACGCCGGAGCAGTGGCAGCAGAGCTTCACTGACAAGCCGCTCCGCGATATGAACGATGTCGTCTTTAGAATCAAAGATAAAATGTGGTAAAGACCCAGATCGAGAGACCCGACTGTAGTTCTGACCTTGCGCTGAGTGCAGATACGCCCATGTCCTGAGCGCTAATCGCAATGTCTTCGGCCGGGCAATCCATTTTTGTGCCCCTGGAGTGTCTGCCCCATCGTCAGGTACGAGAAGGTCTGTCCTCATTCTTCGAATGAGTGAGCATGATAGCTTGTGTAGCTCTTCCGTTATTTGTGCCAGCGTATCTAAGCCCTTGTAGGTATCCTCGATACTAATCTGGGTTGGCACATCGCTGGCTTCCTTGACCTCAGTTGTATCGACTCCATGTAGTAAGCCCCAAATTCGTACGCCTGCCCCTTTCTCTGATCCAGGCCCAGTGAGTAGCTTTTCTATTGCCCCGGGCGAGATGTCAGGGTGGAGGCGCACATCGGCAACTGTCACAGGATTGTCACTCAACTCTGGGATCTCGGATACACCTTTACTCATGTCAGCACCGGCCTGAGTACCAAGTACCTGAACAGTTTTAAACCCTAGCCCTGGAATTCTTCGTAATTTGTGGGCGTCTACGAAGGCGATCACCTCGTCTTCAGTAATAGCCATTAGTGTCGTTTGGTTTCGAGGCTTATTCTTGCTGCCGACAAGTTTGCTGAGCATCTTGTTAGTAGAGATCCCACAAGTGGATGTAAACCCATGTTTTTCTTCCACCTGCTGCCGTAGGAACTGGGCAAAATGTGATCCCAAGATGAGGCGCATATAGGCTAGGTTGCTTAGGTCAGGGGTGGAAACGGGTAAGCCTTCAACACATCCGGCAATGCTCGTCACATTGCAGTGGAATCCTCGTTCAGGATCACTTCTGGAAAGGCAAAAGAAAGACTCTTCTAGGGATGCCCGGTTGAGGCAGGATAAGTTGTACTCAATGATATCCGTTACGTCTGCGAGAGCATTGTGGTCTTAGCCAACACAATAATTTGGTTAGGATGCGAGATGACAACATACCCATGAACACCTCATCAAATCCCAGACGTTCAACTTTGTGATTCCACGAAAAGGTTTTAAAGAAGTTGAACAGGGACTTGCTCATGTCGCGAAAGGGGGTAAGGTCTTCGCCGTCAACGAGGACAAGCTCTGGACACAATCTTTTCGCCTCAGAGACGGACATAAGCTTTGTGAGACCGCGAGCCCGAGCATTGTAGTTACAGGTAGCTAGACAATTCTTCTGCTTGACGCCCAATGGCAGTTTCTTGAGCTTCGCGTCCTTGTTCTCAAAGACCTGTGCATAGAAACAGTCGTAGTCCTATACAGACCAGCCAGTTAGCAACGACCAAGGTTATGATTGGAGCTTGGTGGCTGGAACCCACGAATTGTAAGATAATTCGAGTGTCATTCCTCTTAGGTCTCTTCTTCCTCGGCGGCTCCATCCTTGATTATGGCTGCCAACCTAATGGGCGAAGGATTGGGGAACATGGGCTCAAGTTTCATGTGCGAGCGGACGGATGGAAGTAGTCGAGAGTGAGATACAGCTCAATATACAGGCCAAGGTTGTTCAAAGAGCCAGTTTATTTGAATACGGGATCTTGTTTAAATCAAATAGTGAAGTTGCGTGCAAATGGAAGAGTCAGCACATGAAATCAAATCTAGGTAGGCATGAATTCAGAGAATGTCCTGAGGTGGGCTGCGGATTAGTGGTGTTGCCTTCTCCCTTAGTAGGTACCTAGGTATAGTAGGTCCCTAAGGTGTGCCTGGGCGCTGGGTCTGTCCACGAGGTGCCTGAGGCGTCGATTCCATTCTGTGGACGTGACTTACACCACGCCCTGCATCATCATCAGCAAACAACGAACGATTGGTTTTCCTCATGGAATGAATCACCTTGGATCTAATCGCCCGAAGATACAAACAGGTCTTGTTTTTCGAATCTGATAAGGTGCAGAAATAGACGCGATATCTATCTATACTTTTGTTTCAGGCGACTCTCTCTCCCCTCTCTCTCATGGTACCCTCATGTTCGTGTCCACAGTGGATAGGTAAGCTAATGTTTCTGCTTCATCCATCCCGATGAAGCGGTAGAAGTCAAATCCAAAGGGCACCGTCAAAAGAATTACGGGTGCGGTACCCATTATGTGACTGACATGCTGGGTGCTACTGTATGTCAGTCATTCTCAGGAATACTGCAAACACCAACACCTCATCCCTGCTTTTGGCCGATGCTCGGTTGGATGAACAGTCACAATCTCACCTGTCTGTATGTATCTGTACGATCCAGCCACTTCTTCAATCGTCGCCGATCCCTAAGTTCTCAACTCAAGCGAGTCTGACTCTAACTTAGTCCCCCCGCTTTGATCCTTGTCCAGACGACACTACCACGCAGCTTCAGCCACCCACAGTCGCGCTGTAGCCGCCCAAGTATATACTCGATTTGCAAGAGAAGGTTGTCTGGCCCAGCCAATAGCGTCAACTCTGAACTTTGAAAGACTTGCATTTGGACGAGACATCCTCACCGCACTTGTTGATTGTTCTGCTCTTATGTCAACAATCACCCTCCTCATCACATCGTTATTGTTTGTTTGAAGATTGTCAGCTCTTTTGCGTCAGCCCTAGTTAACTAAACAAGCGCTATTTCAACAAAGATGGCCGAAGCTTTGAAAACAAGGGCAAGCAAGCCTTGTCAAAATCATGGCTTAGAACATGGCTGAGCATCATCTCGCCGCCGCCGTTGCGTATTTGCTCTTGTCGAAGGATCATACCGACTTTTCGAAAAAGCCCTGGACACTAAGGAAGGATTGTCTTTGTTTATACATGCAAGAGCAGTTCTCAAAAAACATGACGATAACGCAAATGACCAGTCATCCTCTTCTCAACTCCTCCACGCCAAGGCGCCATGTCGTCTAAGGGAGGGGACATTGGAAAACCTCTTGCATAGACGCCAGCGCGAGTGAAAGAGCCGACTTGTTAGCCGCGTGATTGGACATGAGTGAAGCTCACCAGGATCATACATTCAACTTCGGCGCTTGCGCCTCTAACGCTTCCCACCAAGTTGCTCTGACCAGCCAACCACAGCGCCCGCCAATGACATCCTCGTCAACTTGCTACGCTTTTGGCAGGCCAGAGTCTCCCAGGGCTGAATCCTTCTCAACCCCCCCCCGATATTTCCGCGTCTAGATCATAGAAGGCTTATCACACTGCATGCATGCTTAGGGGCGCTTGTTTGGGTGCCAGGACTGGGTCACAGAGCAGATGAAAGCCCTGGTCATGTCTCCCCGCCCACCCAAGATCCAGTGAGATGCATGTCTCACTGTCTATCATCCTATATAGACGCAATGTCCTCGTTTCTCGCTGTTTGTTCGCGTTGTTTCTGCGTTTTTGACATTGCAACGTCTTTATAATCCCTGTCGGTTCCGGTCTCTCGGTACCGTACCAGCGTCTCCGCCTAGGCCTGTTGGACGGTGGTTGCTTGTCTGTTGGTTGATAGACACGGTCACTTGCAACTCAACGAGGGCGATTCGGCAGCCCATCTCTTGTGTACTCCAGCACAGCAGCCTCCTCGGTCTAGCTATCAACTACAACTACGGCTACAGCCACAGTCACAGCTCCATCTAGCATCATGGCATCTTCTCAAGCTCTGCCCAAGAAGCCCCGGCTTTCACTTCAAATCAAGACAGCATGTAGTCCGGCCACCAGGTCATCGAGAAGTTATGCAGTGGACCCGAAGGACCCAACTGCCTTTAACACGCTGTCCAATGTCTACGTTACCACAATCGAAAGGGCAACCCCATCTCAGCATGAGCCCATTACTGCCATCAATACTTTGCAAGCTTTCAGCTTGACAACTCCAGTGGAACGACAGGACCCGAAACACAGAGTTGTTACGCCCTATGTGGCTTCATACCCTGAGACTCCTTCATCCGATACAGCTCCTTCGCCACATCCAGGACTGGAAATCAACTACCCGAGCACAATGACGGCCACGCCTCCTCTGTCCGCTGGTCCAATGGATTCAAACACTCCCAAGGCCTTTAGCTTTTCCCCTGCTGATATATCCGCGGCCCCAGCAAGAATTGATAGCTTACAACCCGAGAAACGTGCTCTTGCTCGACCACAAACTCTTGCTGAGTTGACCCTGCAGGCCCCTTACACACATCCTCGATCACTTCACAGTATCTTACGCAACTCTCCTCTTCCTCCACCCACAGCCATTCCTCCTCCATCTCCACGGCGACAGTCGCGGCGGCTCCAAGATAGAGCAAATCGAAGAGTGTGCTACAACAACCCCCTCACTCAGGAAATAGTGACAAATAAGTACACGAAATCTCATATTGACCTCCTCGTTGAGGAGGCTTCACCACATTCCCCTCCATGCGTGCCCCCTCAGCCCCAGAGTGCCATCGATCTAGCTTTGGCATTTACACCAAACGAGATCCAAGATGGAGGACAGACACCTGGGCCTTTTGAGGATATGCGTCGCCGCATGACAGGACTGGCCACATCAGGTACTCCGCTTTCACCGTCGGGGCCAAAGGGCATCTCAAAGCGCAAGAAAAGGGAGAAGAAGCGTAGGTGGGTATGGACAATCGGCCAAGAGGAGGACGGTGATGAGGAGAATATTGGAGGGTCCATTGCTGCCCTGAGGGCCGAGGCTGCCAAAGCCAAAGACATCGAAGAGATCAAGACACCTGTGACGGCCATCAAGGCACCCCTCATAACTTTTCTCACGGCACCGACACCAAACACGGGTAACTTTCAGGGCTTGAGTGGCATCTTGAAAGAGGATAACGATGTTGAAATGTCTGACACGAGCAGTTGTCTTACAGTACCAGAAGACTCTCAGCACGTAACTGGTGAGATGGACTTGGATATCAAGACTCCGATCGCACGCCAAGATGATGAGAGCCAAGTCATACTCATGCTACCAGAAAACCCTCTCAGTAGACTTGGTTCCAG
Organism: Fusarium sp. NRRL 53293; assembly: GCA_013759125.1. NCBI lineage: Eukaryota > Fungi > Ascomycota > Sordariomycetes > Hypocreales > Nectriaceae > Fusarium > Fusarium sp. NRRL 53293. The sequence goes on from JABSTN010000230.1 coordinate 21,542, forward strand.
TCCTGGTCTAAAGAGGGATTCTCCGGTGCCGCCAGATATGCTACGTACAGATTGAATAGGTTCCAGGAAAGACATGGATGTTTATTATTGGGTTTCTTGCATTACTGGCGGTCTTCAAGCATTTGATTAAAAGGAGTTTTGTCACTGTAATTCTAAGGAGGATTCGGTAATAGGAAGATACCGAGCTCGAAAGTGGGCATTTATGAGGAATGAATGAATTAAATGAACATGAAATTATCTTTTAGCTCAGTTCCATATCTCGTGCGTCTCCATTGCCAGGTAACCCTAACGCATTATCATGTCGGTCCACGCCACGGGATGTGTTTATGCAATGCAAGATACCTTACCCAAGAAGTTCGCTCTAGGGTAGCTACAAATCGAGATTGTGGTGGTTTCAAATGGTTGTGATGATAGTATCGGAATACCCCAGTGTAGTTTAAAATGAACTTACCTTGCTCTTTGGCCAGTTTATTTTCACACCCGAGGTATGGTCTTGGGTCTTCTGGTGCCCCAAGGCTTGTGCATCAGAGACTGGCACTTGTATATCTTATTATGGATAGACGAGCCAACAAATACAGCAGACCCAGACGTACTCATTACGTTACTTCATATATTTCTCGTAGCAAACGCTCAAAATATCATTACATGTCCGCCAGTACGCACTCAGCTCTCAACAGAGAGTGCCTTGGCACCAATGAGCTTGCCGTCAGCGTGTGAAACAACCCAATACTCGGTCCTCGTAGCATCTCTCGTTACTTGATATACACGAACATCGTTACCCTGTGAGGCTTCTCGAACAGCCTCGATGACGTCGGTGTATTTGCCGTGAGAGTCCCAGTTGAGAGGATCCAGGATCTTGATGTCTGCCGAGTCGGGGGAGGAGTGGTCGATGAGTTTGGCGAATTCGGCTGGCAACGTGTCAATTTATAATCTTCATAGGAGGAGTGCACTTCTTACACTCGCTGGGGAGGCCATTCTTGCCCTCCCACTTGAGAGAAACCTCTTGGAAGGGCTCGTCTGCGTCGGAGGTGTACACGGCGTTCTTGCACACGTCACTGATAGGTTTGGGGACTTGAGCGCCCTGGTCCTTGGTCTTGAAGGTTGCCTTTTCTTGAGTTGCGGCACCAGCGCCTGTGTCTTGGTTGGCCTTGTTCAAGAAAGCCATGTAATCGTCGTCGTTTGACATGTTGAGGGATCTGGTGTTGCTGAGTAGTCTTGTATTGTGTCGAGAGGCAGTTGTTCGAGAGAGGACGGTTTGATTTCGAGAAAGAAGAGAGCCAAGATTCAGGTTGGCGAGGCGTCTGAAAGGAGTTCGAAGTGTCATTGGGACAAGATCTCAGCTCAGCTCAGGCGTCAAGTCAAAAGCTGTAACGCAACCAACATGCAGATGCAAGTTTGGGGAGTGGGGTGACGTCAGGCACAGGATTCACAGCAGGGGTACATTGACCAATCACAGGCCATAAATGAGCACCATCACTCAGCACGTCCTAAAACTAGGTGGGTATTCAGTCAGTATTGAGGTCATTCTATCAAGAGTGTAGTGCACTTATACCATTTTGATCTAGATGCCGGCTCTTCTCAGACGACCTAGGAACCTGTCCTCCTTGAGTTCTTCCAAATCAATGCCAAAGAACTTGGCATATAAAGGTGCCAAATGATGAGGTCCGCACGGTCGAGCATCACCGCTAGCACGTCGTTTATCAAGGAAACCACCCAGAAGCGTTCGAACTGCGGTTTCAAAATCCTTTCCTTGTTGTGAGATCAAATCCCGATCAATATCTTCAATATCGTCAGCTGCGGCTGGAGCTGCAGCATGCTTGACAAGGTCAACATCTATAATCGCTGCCTTGACCATCGCAGCTTGTCCCTCGTCAAAATATGGGACACTGATATAGTGTTCGTCCACTGTAGAGTTGAGGCGCTTCTGTGAATGAGGATCTTTGGTGACGTTGAGGAAATCATGCAGAAGAACTCGGATCCTGTAGCCAAGGATGGGGTCCGCTACGATAGTCGAGGTCGTCGTAGTGAGCGCATTTGCTGGTGCACCTGAGGCGGCCTCCGTCCTGTTGGTCTTGCTCTTCTTTTTGCCCATGTTTGCGTATCAATCAGGGCGATGAACAAACAAAGAACAAACCCCGTCTATCACTAGTAGGTATTCACTTTGCAAGGTCAAGACTGAGTTGAGTTTGAGTAAACGTAAACCATAAGTGGGAGCTTCACTATGAACAATAGACTTTACACACAATACAAGCAAGCAAGCAAGCAAGCAAGCAAGCATAGCCCTAGAAACATACATCTTGAGATGGAACAGTTTGATAAATTATAATCAACATTATGGCAACAACAATGTGATCAACTGAGACTCATTTAATCATGAATATCACTCTTGCTGTGATTTCTTGCATGTACTGCTAGGTTGAGTCGAATTGGCTAGGTAATGAAGCATTCATGCAGCTAAAGACGGATGATGGAATCAAGGCAGGTAAAAATGCAATTTTAAGATAGGTAGTTTTTACAACATATGTACCTACGTATCGGCATGTCTTCCATGACACCAAAGTTTCGTTTCGACAGCTACAGAGGGACACACAAACACAAGTCAAACACACATTCACCGGAGAACAAAGGTACAGTCATATTAACATTGGGAATCTCGTTAGAATTTTTAAAAGCCATCCCTCTTTTGGCTGGACTTTTTTTTACGTTCCATGCCAGTTGTAGCCTAACCCAGCCCAAACGCAAGGCGTACAGTAGTAACGAACCAACCCTCGACACCGGTGCAATGAATTGGTCAAGACAAGAAAGAGAACAAACAGCCGCTCTAAGCGGTGGAAAGATCCTTCTTGAGGGTACCCTGGTACTGCTTCTTCTCCGCGGGGGTCTGGAAAGCACCGTGTCCAAACTCGGACGACGTGTCGATCCACTTGAGGCTGACCTTCTCGAGGGCTCTTCGGGAGGTCTGGGGGAACATGGTCTTTCGGAGAGTCATGACTCGCTTCTTGGTACCAGGGATAGAACCCTTGACCATGACGAAGTCGTTGTTGACCTCACCATAGCGGACGAAACCACCGAGACTATCAAGTGTTAGCAATTGTCAGCCGATACCTAGCGAGTTTGGGTTAACATACGGAGTGATGGTCTTCTTGGTGACATCGATCTCAGTGGCGGCGTTGTCGTCAGCATCGCCCTTACCAATGCGGTAGATCTTGTGGTTGACCGAGGTTCGGTGATGGTAACCTCGCTGACCAGCACGGGCAACTGTCCACTGGACGTGGGAAGGATGCCAAGCACCGATACAAGCAACCTTTCGGAGACCCTTGTGAGTCTTGCGAGGAAGCTTCTTGGTGCCCCAACGGGCGGTGACACCCTCGAATCCGTGACCCTTGGTAACGGCAATAACGTCAATCATCTCATCCTGCTCGAAGATGCTGGAAATGTCAACGGGCTTCTCGAAGAGCTCCTGGCCGAAAGAGACCTTGTCGGCGATGGAACCACCGTTGACCTGGATCTCCATGAGGTGGGCCTTCTTCTGCTTGAGAGGGGTCTTTCGGATCTGGGTGTGGGCGAGGACACGGACGACGGTGCAGTACTTCTTGATGCGCTCGAGCTCGCGGGTGATGGAGGCACCGCTGTTCTCGGAGTGCTTCTTGGCGTACTTGGTGAAAGCCTTCTTCTTGCTCTTGTACCAGTTCTTGTAGAATCGGCGCTTGAGCTCGTCGCCCAGATGCTCGGCCCAAACGGTGGTGAGGGATCGCAGGCCTCGGGGAGTCTCGATGTATCCCACAAGACCAACAACGATCATCTAAAAGATGTTAGCCATAGGCACATAGCCAAGCGGGCTGCATTGTTCGTACAGGTGGGGTATCGACGATAGTAACCGCCTCAACAATCTCCTTCTTGTTGGCCTTGGCGCCAGGTCGGTCGAGGTCACGAACGATGGTGGTCATACCAGCCTTGTAGCCCATAGCAGCTGTCAGGTGAACAGGCTTCTTGGGGTCATCCTTGGGGAAGCTGTTTGTCCCAATGCATTAGCCAATGTCTTCCTCGGCTGAGAGAGATTGCCAAAAAGATTTTTCTTCTTGTTGGTGCAGCAGAAAACACTCACGACTTGACCTTTCCACGGTGACGAGCAGCGCGCTTCCTGGGCAGATAAGCCAGGGAGCCGTGGCGGGGAGCCTCATACTTTCGGTGCTGCACATATTGTCAGTTTAGCCAAACTGAAGCAGTTGCTTCCGCTGTCGAGATCTTCACTCACACTCATCTTGGGCTGGCTGTGTGGTTTGAGGGGGTTAGTATGAACCTGAGTTGTCAAAGCCTGAGAAAGAAGAGATAAAGAAATAAACTGTGGGCGAAATTTTAAGCGAACCGCTCGAAATTCGTGGGGTGGCCCGTGCACAGCCAGACCCCACCGGCCTTCACTCACCGAGCCGACACCGAAAGAATCGAGGGCTAGATTCTACACCGAGAAGGAAACCCTCCAGTCCCTCACGTGACTCCAATCGTTTCTGAAGGTGGTCTAGCGTGCTCATGTACAAGCAGGGGTAGGGTGAAATGTCTGCAGTCCAACGTCACTGAATGAACACGGTTTGTCAAGTAACGATACAACTGAGTTTTATTGATCAGAGTAAGGAAATTAATGTGCATAATATTCTTGTTCGCCGGTGAAATCGTAGCCAAGAAGGACCATAACCCCCGGTTTTGAATTTCTGTCTTGAGCCTCCCCTCCCCGTCCAAACAAAAGAAATCACGCCCCCAGATAATAGTGGTATACAAAAAGGCAGACTAATCGGCACAGATAAGAGATGTCTTCAACTCATAAACAACACGCAGCTGTCAAATTATCATTCATTCAACTTTTGTGACGGTACCAGAAACTCCGTTTACACCAGCATTCGCGGGAGTGGATGTCTTGGCATCTCCAGCTGCCGAACTGGGACCAGAGCCATTTGTGACAATAGTCGCCTTCTTCTCGTCTTCCCCACTGTCATCGTAGTCCTCGTCAACGTCCATCTTTCTTGCTGCCCTTTCCGGCTCTGTAGGGGGGGCTGCGCGAGTAGGTGGAGGAGCATGTTCCAGACTTGGGGGGCGATCTTCTTTGGGTGTAGCAGATACTGGTGGCTTCTCATGAACAACGCCAGACATCGGAGTAGGTGGCTGCTGCATTGGTGGTAAGTGGCTGGGACCAGGGGCGTGGCTCGGGGGGTGGTGGGCTGCTTCTGAGGGATGATAGCTCTCAGTGGCATGGCGAGGGGCTGATTCGGGTCTGCGGGGTTCCTCGCGGCGTGGTTCATCAGGTCGGCGAGTATCATCGGCCCGTCGAATTTCGGAAGAGTTACGACGATAGTTATCACGAGGAGGAGTTGACGGTCTTCGATGACGCATGTCATCGAGTCGAACTCGGTTTTCCTCACTGGCTTGCTTCTTAGCAGCAGATTCTTCTTCCCACTCTCGCATACGCTTGGGGCCGACTGAAGGTGGCCGGTCATCCATTCTCTGCATGGCAGCCTCCGCCACTGCGGGTGGAGGAGGCGGTCCTGGCGGCCCGGATGGTCCTTGAGGGCCATTCTCAGTTCCCTGAGCAGCCATCTCAGGATGTTGAGGATACAGAGGAGGGGCTTGGTGCTGAGGGTATGCAGATTTCGGCGAAGGCATGCGGTTGTCATGAACAGGGCGGCCATCAGGTCTAGGGCTGTTGGTAGGTCGGAAAGGAGCCATGCCGTTGGGACCGTTGGGACCATTGATGTTGCTGGGTGGGGGTGCTGATGCTGACGGTGTCGCTCCACCCCAGTTAGGATTTGCGACTCGTCGCTCAGAAGCGGGAGCAGAAGGCTGGGATTGTGGAGGAGCGTGTGGTGGTTGAGAGTATTGATGGCCGGGAGGAGGGGGTGTTTGACCACGGCGAGGGCCGCCTCGGTTGGGGTCGTTATAGGGCTGGCGCAACTGCTCTTGCTGAGGGCTAGGTTGTCGCAGAGGTGGTGCAGGTCCTCCACGGAAAGGCTCGCCTCGGGCTTCATAGGGATTGGGGGGTTGCGGTGGAGGGTTGATGTTAGACAGTCTGCCCGCCCAGTTCTCTCCGGGGCCTTGAGGAGGTGGTGGAGGACCGGCAGCAGGCGGCTGTTGAGTTGATCCTCCCCATTGTGGTCCAACGGGACCAGCGGCCTGGTAAGCTTGCGGGTGAACATCTGCAGGCTGAGGAGCAGGAGGAGGTCCTCCATTGGTACCACCAGAGCGAAGGAGCTGAAGTCTTGCCTTGATATGGGGGTTGTTAGGGTCAAGCTCAGCAGCACGCTGGTAAGCATCTAAAGCATCCGTAATCTGATTGTTGCAGCTTTCGTACTATCAAGTTGTCAGTATACAACCAAGAGAAAAAGGGCTGACCAATGAAACATACCAAAGTTCCCAGATCATACCAAACTTCTGAGATATAAGGGTTAAGCCTGATGGCGCGAGAATAAGCGTCAAGTGCGTCCCTGTACTGGTTGATTTGATAGTAAAGCACACCGATGGAGCACCAGAAAGTTGGATTCTTTCCATCTCTATAAACAGCTTGTTGGTAAGCCTCATAGGCTTTTGGATACTTTTGCTGCGACATATAGCATCGGCCCAAGAGATACCAACTCTGGGCATCTTGATTGTCTGGTCGCATATTAGAATAGGTATTAAATTGTTTTGCGTTCATCACGTACCTGCGCCGACCGACTTCTCCAAATATTGGATGGCTCTATCTTGGCTCTCATACGTGTTGCTCTGCTGGTGATGCAGCCAACCAAGCTGCTGAAGGACCTTAGCATGGTTGGGTGAATGGTCCAGGACACGTTGGTAGGCAGCCTTGGCGCTATCGAACTGTAAAAAGTTAGGCATGCCGCTATATTTGCTGCTCTGGCAAGACACTTACATCCTTCTGCTGCTCATGGACATGGCCAATCTGGAACCAGATGTCTTCCTGCGTCAAGGGACCAGGAGGAGAATTGACAATGTATTTGAAGCACTGCAAAGGTTAGCTATACGCATCAAAAGTGGGCACACAAGACCAGAACGTACCTCAAGACTCTGAACCCACTTGTTCTGTTGTTTGTATATTATACCGAGTCGGAAGTAGATCTCATTTGCTTTCTCAAAATCAGGCTGTATGTTCATAACTTGAGAGAACGCTTCTTCGGCGTAATCGTAGCTGCCATATCGATCATACAGTATACCTATACCATACCACAACATAGGATCCTGCGTTGTCTTGTCAGCATGTTGCGAGCAATGCGAATATTCTGCCTGGTGTCCAATTACTCACCTTAGGGTCTCTCAAGTTTACCAAAGCCTGTTGGTATGCATCGTAGGCCTTTTGAAGATTTTCTGTCATTAAATAACAGTGCCCTGAATAATTGGTGGTCAGCGTCGTGTTGTCGCGTCATGGCAGCAAACATACCGAGGTTTCCCCAAGCTTCGCCGTTGTTGGGCTCAAGCTGAACGATGGCGCGGAAGAACTCAAGCGCCTTCTCGAAAGCTTCACGCGTCTTGTAGAGTAGGCCAATTGCGTTCATGGCCTGGCTTGAGTTGGGGTTAGCCTGGAGAGCGCGCTCGTATGCGTGCATGGCTTCATCTGCATTGCGCAGAACCTCGGCATAGCTCCCTATACATACGTCAGCCTGTGTCGTCTTGTCTTGCGAACGCGACGCGACAACCACTAACCTATTTGCAACCAAACAGCCTCATTCATGGCCGCGATCTGATGTGATGGCGCAAACTGAGGTGGCGGCGGAGGGGGCGGGGGCACCTGGCCCTGATGCTGTTGCATTTGCATCATGGTCGGCGACGCGTGATGGTTCGCCATTGGGTTGGCACTGAAACTGGCGATGGAGTTGCTATGGTACAGCAGGGGTCGGACTTGACAACTGATGTGCGACAGACGCGAAGTCGAATTAATACCACGTGGCTTGCGAGAAAGGAGAGTCGCGGTCGTGATTCAGAAAGCTGTTCCAGCTCAAGGGTTCGTGATGAGTTGACGATAGTGGCCCCTACCCGACGAGTAACAAGGGCGAAGCGAATTGAACAAAATGTCTAGGCAGAGCCGCGGCTAAGGCTGAAGCGCTGCGAAAACAATACGCAGGGAAATCGAGGGTCAATGGCAGCCCAGATGGGAATAGAAGAGTGCGGGATGATGGGAGAGATAAGATGCAGGGCAATCCAAGGCGCGACGGATGAGGCCTTTCGCGGGCATGGAATGCGTTGCAGAAGAAGAAAGTGAGGAGTACAGGATGGGGAGAAAGGACCTGAGCAAACCCGTTCCCAAACTCACCTTACCCACGACCAGCGGGCAATTTAAGCGCACGGTGGCGTGGAGTGGGATGGGGGATATGAACCCACTCACACACACTACCCGGACTCCATCCAACCCAACTCAACGCACGCGCTCTCGAGGCTCGAGGCTCACTCACTCACGGTTATGTTAGGTTAGTTTAGGTTAGGTTAGCTCATAGCTTACATACAGTACATACAGCCCAGCCCACACACACCTCACACCTCACACCTTTCACCTCACCTCAGTTTCCGATGCTGTACCCGGCAAATCACACCCTCCCTACACGCCAACCTACTCTGGCTTAGCCTCCATGGATAGGTAGCCTTCACTCTCTAGTGCCCTACGTCCTTACGGCCTACTGCCCGGTGGCGGCGGTTTACATACAGGCACGTACCGCCTAGAGTGAAGTACGTACTGGACCTGATACTGGCCCTGCAACTGCAACTGCAAGTCTGCACGCTGCACGCTCAAAGGTAACCTAAAGCTACCTAAGCATGAGATAAATATGGAGCACCGAGCAGGTCCCTGTCTTTCTATTCTGCGACCTACGGATCAGTGGCGCTTTGCGCAAGGGATTACAGAGGCTCCGCTTCAACCTTCATCAGTTCACACGACGCATCGCAAGAACCACGAGGACTCAATAAGCGGGAGCAATCCATCAGAGTTATGATTTGGCAGTGGGTTATTTAGGTTCCTTCAGTGCACTTTGTTCATTCACCAAACCATTTTCCCCCCTATTATCAACTTAGACATTAACAAAAAAAATTATGGGCGTGTATCCTGTCACGTCTACCTTTATTGAATTTGATATCCCCCCTGCTTATCTGGTGCTGATCAGAGAGAGGGCAGATGAAAAAACGTCATGGAATACAGAGACTTGAGCCCCAAATCTATCAGAAATCACGTTTCAGCGACTTTACTTCAGGTGCCATAGTGACTCTCAGTGCCATTATTCGGTCTATCATGTACAGCCGCCGCATAGAAGGCTGTCTAGGTACCTACCTTTGAGCGAACAGACAGCCGAGCAAAGTCGCGCATGCATCGATACTGATGGTGTTCATCTCGGGAGTGCTAGGGTGCCAAGCGAAACGATACCGATTTAAATCCAGCAACGCACGTCCCCCATCTTCCATTTTGTGTGGCGCATCTGAAATGCATGCCAAGAGGCTCCAGCGGATACGTACCTCGGACAGACAGTCCTGGGGTGGTGCCCTGTCTCGACTCTGCCAGGGTGAGAGGTATGACACTGAGCTTAGCACTTAGCAGATTAGGGATTGGGATGGAGGTGAGACAATGGAAGAGTGATGGGTTTATAACACAGCGAGCATGCTGATCTATGTACGGAGTACAGTATGTCTTGGTGGGGCAAGCATAGATGCACGAGCAGGCTCTTCTAGCGATCGCAAGAAGTTTCGCGTTGTTGTAGCCACCTGGCTGCAGTAACTTGGACAAAAAGAGAGAGCCCCAAACACACAATGGCCACAAATGATGAGTGACGGGTAACAGATAAATGATATCATCATGAATCAGACATAGATTGGCGAGATACATGATCAGAAAATAATGAGGACGAGCAAGCAAACGAATCGTGCAACGACGACACAATTCCCGTTGAGGGCGATGATGTAGCCATGGGTAGATGTTAGGGGAGGGAGGCTGGATGTATGTATGTAGGTAGTAGGTAATAAATTGTGGCCCATCAGATGGAGGCGGTGGTGGCTTTGCGGAAGAAGTAGAACAGAAAATGGAATCTCAGGTATTATCGCATGGATGGCAATGGAATGGCTAATCTTTTCACCGCTTGCCGGACTCGCCGCTAAACTGTTCCGGAAGTCTCCCACGTGTTTCGGAGCCATCCTTTCTCGTAAGCAAGTCGTGCGCCGTTTCGGAACATGACATCTTGTTTTGGCTTGGGGGAGGGGAGATGGCCCGACCAGGGAAACAACTTAACGAGCGAGCGGGAGGAAAAAGGGGTTTCCCGGGCCCAAACCAAAGGAACGAACACATTAGCGCATTATGCCCTATCGCCATACCCTGGTGGAAGTTTGACAGTACCTTAGCCACCAAAGTGCTGTATGAGCTTGCTAATCTTTATTAACAATATCCAACATCTAATAATTCTTTTTCACTCAATGCTACCTGTCGTGCGTGGAATAGCTATTTATTCAGACCCAATATAAGTACATATACTCCGTGAGAGGAGGCGAAAGCCGCTGATGTAAACGTCTCCCTAACCATTGTATTCATGGCCCAAAGCAATTGAGCTGTCACTACCAATATTACATAAGGAGTCTCCCAACCCGATGTACGATGACAACGAAAAGCACTCTGATTCGTGGTTCAACAGGAGGAGCATATAATGCTCAGAGAACTGATCATCACCATGTTATGCCCTTGGGCCAAAGAAACAAAAAGAGGTGGCTAGATGCCTACTGTGTAATGCTGTTCATACATACCTACGTAATAATTCAGCCGTGCACCACAGGGCAGGCAGGTGTTGCTAAAAAGGGAGCACCATGGTTTTGGCTTGGTGCTCTCTGCTTTGTGCTTGGGCCAAGGTCTGTTGAGTCTGTTGTCTGACTAGCCCCGAAGCAAGAGACGACAGCAGAGCTGGAAGCCAATCGGTAGAGCCATTCCTTCTCCGCTGCGAATGGACATTGGATCGATGCCGTTGGCTGGATTACAAAGGTGAGGTGATGCCATCCATTGCTGGGGAGGGGGCGGCAACGCGCTTGTTGGCGGTCTGGGGATGCACCCAAAGAAACCGCAGGACAAAAAATCACAGATAAAGTTAGATAACGATGGATGGCTGGTTAGGGTTTGGTCGAGAGGGGAAACGGTCATTTTTTTCACAATAACCATCCGTCAAGAATATCTATTTTTTATACATATATCTCGTATAGCCATCGTCCAGGGGAAGACAAGAACAACAAGGAACTGGGGGTGTCATACAGACAGTATCGTCGAGTCACATTTTGTGTGGACGGATCAATGAATGCCACTGGCGGGTACCCGAGCAGGCGAGAGACAAGAGGTGAGGCTCGTTAATGAAAAAGGGCGGACCACGGGATGGGATGGCCCTGGGTATCCACGGTAGCAACTGGGTGAGTGAGCCAGGTCCAAGAAGGACGCCAGGGCTCGTTTAAGCTTGGGCTGTCTGGGCGTGACGATGCAGATGGGGACGGGAGATGACAAGAAAAGGTGGGACAAGGGGTGAAGGGCAGCTCCGGGGGAAGAGGAGGGGGCGTGTGGATTATGTATGTAGTCATGGGCGTGAAGCTTGGCCTGGGCGTTGACTCTGGGATCAACCGGCGCCGGGGGCTTAGGGAATGGTGAATGGAGACATGGAGCTGTGGAGTGGAGAAAATGGGACAGATGATGATAGTGGGCTTGCAGTTTTTCGCCCTGGCGGTACCTTATTAGATGAGGTGGTTTAGGTAAGTGTACGTACTTTTTTGACACAGATCAAAAGTGGAGGTGCTTAGTGCTAATGTACTGCAGGTTGAGTGCTGCTGGGAGCTTACTAGAGCTTGAGTGTATAGTCAGAGACATCTCTGACCATTCATCAAAGAGACCTTGACAGGATCTTGATAGTGTCGATGCTGGTCAGAATACCGACACGACTGTTTCAAGACTGGTGTTTTTCGCTGCCTGAGAGTTGTCTGAGTCTTGTACTTGGCCTGGTGGCATCTGTTTAAGCCAACAACGTGAGCGTTGCTGCCACTTAAGTTACTAAGTTGGGAACATTCATTCTCCAGAATGCTTATCCCCTCCTGCGTCCAACACCTACCGTACTCAGAAGCATGTCAGTTTAAGAAGGCACCCAGTTAATCCATGTGACCCATGTTTATCACCAGCAGCTCCTTGGTGTCATATAGCCCATTGAGCACAGAGTATATATGCAACCTAGGACACGCAAATGCGGTGCGACCACAAATCGATTGCATCCGCATACCACCTCCAGTACCTTACCCAAAAACAATCTACATCGTCGCGAGAAACGACTTACAGGTGATGCTACATTGCGCGAGGTACACACATATCGTGCTGGGAGGCTACCTTATGTTGTACAACGCCAAATGGGTCCTGGTCTTAAGCGCCAGATTTGATCTTCTTTATTAAGAACAGGTTGCCTGAAAGTTCAAGTTTGATCACTTATAATTGCATGGAGACTCATAAAAGCGAACAAGTCATATTACACGGATGGACAATATGATGCCATCGCCACATGGAGAGGATGAGCCTCGACGAGAATGAGATCACACAACATGGCAGCAATACTAATCCCCAAACAAGGCTACATGCAGCCTCAATCACGCACCAGCCAGCTTCCGCTGCCGTTCTCCGAACGTTGCACCGTGACACACAAGGTGCACAACAGAACAGCCAAGCGCTTTTCATCGTGATCTGATTCAGCATTGGAAAGATATGTGCTCTGCAATGAATCTAGTCCTCAGCTCCCCTGGAGCAGGCCTGGTAGCTTACAGAGGAGGATGGCTCAATCTACCGGGCCCCTACGGAGTACCTACCTACGCAGAGTTGCGACACTGTAAGTTAGGTACTGTAAAACACTCATGCCTGTGCCGGACGCACAACAAACACCCACTCTACAAACCCATGCATGAGGTGCGAACTTGCTTTTTTCTCGCTCTGTTGTCTATTGCGAAGATCCGCTATCTCAGCAATCTTATTCGTTGTTATGCGACCGGGAAGACAAGCCGCTATTGCTCTGGCTTGCTCACTCGCGTCAGAGTTTTAATTTCATGGCTCTCGCTTCGTTTTGTGTTAACCAACAAGGCATGAGGCTGATTCTCTGCTTTGTTCTCTGAACGCTGACAAGTCGCACCGGGCCGAGCCTCCGTAGGTGATCCGACAGCCGGGAATGGGTATTCGGTAGGAAATAAACCTCGCGGTTCGGCAGCTGACAAGATGAAAAGTACCTTACCTACCTTACCTATGATAGACACGTATTTCTCAATATCAATATGGGTTGTGGAATACCAGCTCAAAATCTCATGTTGATGGCAACTCTTGACACTGGATCTGAGTGGCATTGTCTCGACTACGAGAACCATCACCGGCGGGTGACAGGAGGGATGAAGATCTGTCAATCTGGTCACGACCCTACGTTTCCAGTTCCATTGGATACCTAGGTAGCAGAACCAGTACGTACATACACCTACGTAGTTGCTGGGACTGCCTGGGCTGGGCCTAGGCCCTGCAGGACATGGCATGGATGCCCGGGCGTGTTTTAGAGGACAAGAGACCATTCATCATTTCACCCAGGATCTGCCTAACATCTCCACCTAGTCTACCTAGAGATCGCGCCAGCTTTTCTTGGACTGTAGCCCTCCCTCTGCCTTTCTACCCCTGGCTAGAGCCCCAACCTCTTCTTTTCCTCCACTGGACTGTGTTTCAGAGGAGCTCAACTCGCTAAATGGCGTCAAGATCAGTCCATCGCGATACATTACTACGGTGCTTTGAAGAGTTTTGAAGTCTCTAACTGAGTACACAGTCTTTTTTTCTGTACCAGTTTCTGCCTGCTTTTCAAGGAGGTCTACAAACGCACGCCGGACAGTTTCTCTCAACTACCGATCCACTCTGGGGTCCATCGGCACCGACAGCTCATGTTTATTAGCGCGAACGTCAGGGAGCACTTAATCTCTCTTCAAATCCCTGAGCATAAGGGTCTGCATACAGAGTCATGTGACTTGGAACGTGACGAGCTTTGAATAGTGGTTCATTTAATGGTTCCTCTGGACATTCAGGCACCTCATCAGGTAGAGTTGACGCACATTACACATTCGTTACTCTTCTAGCTTAGCACCTTAGCAGTCGAATATAAATAAGCCTAAGAAACTACAATATATGATACTCAGCACAAGGACAACACTCCCTTAGTCATACCAAGTTTAGTTCTTCTAGAATGATATTTGACAAGGTTTCACTCTTAGCGCATCTAAACCGCTGCTAAGTGTCCGCTTGAGACAGTCCCGTCCCTGAAGCTCATCGCCCTTTCTCACATCCTCGTCTTATCCAAGACTAGCAGGGTCTCATTTCTCGACTGCTGTGGTATCCAATGTCAGTCACATTCCTACTATCCGTAAGTGCAACACGGAATCACGCGCCACAATGAATTGTTACCTGTCCCTCGAGTCAAGAATGGCTGGCTCCAGCAGCCACAGACAGAAGCAAAACTCCCTTGCCTCGCTACGTAGCGCATACACCAGCACCTGCTGAGGAGCGCATACCGTCTGCTTGTCTCACCTGCAGCTAAAGTCGCCTAGTCACAGCGATGCGATGTTGACTTTGTGTAATGATTCACAGTTGTGGAACAAACAGTTGCGATTTTCTGAGACTGGAGGGAGGGACAGGCGCAGTGTAACATGGCCGTCACCCGTAAATAGGCTGAGACTGGTATTTGGTCTGATTATGAGTTTATCCTCATCTTATACGGTAAAGTCCAGTTCTCCAGACTCTGGCATTCTTTCGGGATTGGATTTTGTACATGACCGGATTACTTGTAAAGAGGTCAAACCTGAGATACCTGCCTTCCTTGATGTGAAGGTACCTTCCGTTTTGGCATAGTGGGATCTTTTAAATTACTTTTCCTCTTGTTGTATTTCCTGACCGGGCCCTACGAAGTCCCAGAAGCAATACTATCCACGGGGTATCGTGGTATCATCACAAGTGTTGAACGGCTGGAGGCTTTGAAACTCCCTTGGCTGCTCCAAAGCCTCTACCAATACATGTTGCACATGACCGCATGCCAGTACTTTTCAGGGAACTCAACCCCAAATCTAAAGGGCCAAGAAGCTTAACAGCAAGTATATGCTCGGGGGAGCCGTCACCAAGCAGATGATACTTACCCTTCCTTCGTGGTCAGTCCTCAATGTTCTACGGACGATGAACTCTCGAACTAGACAACAGGGGCAGCATGAAGAGTTGCTTTGAGTTCAATGGTTCCCCAGCTGCCTCGTTCGAACGCGGGAGCTGATTTCATCCTGTGAGGAGATCTTTGAACTAGATTCTCCAGGCCTGGCAGGAGAGGTATAGGCCTCTCGATACAATACCTTGGGTACCTAGTGACTAGGGTCTTTTGAGGGAACAATTCGCTGTATCTATAGCCGACTTTGTTCTATCTCTTGATCATTGTCATGTACTGTAATTCGGAGCCCATGTCGTCCTCTGCATTTCTCTCAACATCAGCCCAAGAGTTACTGAAAACCAGTTTAAAAAAAAAAGTAAAGATAAAACTGTTGACTGTTACAACAACAAAAGTTCTTGTCGGTGGAGAGGCTCGAACTCTCGACCTTTGGATGACTCTGACTTCTCGTCAAATCAATCTGATTTCAGATATGAGACCAACGCTCTAACCAACTGAGCCACACCGACTGTTTTTGACGCTTCCAGGGGTGGAAATCAAGTACAATACGCTCGGTAAATACAGAGAAGCGTCAATTGCCTCCAGCAATGGGCAGATGCCTATTGGAGACCGGTAGATCTCATAATTCCGTTGCCATTGACTCTTCAATGTACCTCTAGGACGCGGGGTACGCTCTGTGACGATGATTCGGAGAAACGTGATCGGATTCTACGGGAGGTCACGCCGTGAGAATCATCACAACATCGGGAGAATTCGTGAAGCCAAATACGGAGTTTTGTCGTATTTCGGTGTTTAACATGGCTGGCCTCGGTGTTGGGAGGGAAGATGGTTGGATATTCGATTGAGTGTTGCTGGAGGTGGTTCGGGTTGTACCAAGAACGACAATGCATGATGGGAGAGTGTTGAGTTAATGGGCCGCCGACCTACAGGCACTTAACACAGTATAGTCATGCAATGTGCCACGACAGTCAACTAGGTAGTTTGATTCCACACTATACACATACTACTAAGTCTAGCATAATAATACCAAGATCCAATTCATACTCATGAGTAGGTAGTAAAAACTGAGAGGCAAAAAAGGAACATAGGTATTCCATCCAGTATACTCCATGAGTCGATCTTCAGGGTAACCAGCCCAGTAGGGCCAATGGAATTGTATGACATGGGCAAATGGGATTAACTTTTGAGCTGGACCCCAGCAACCAGTGGATAATGACCCCGCACCTCCAAAAACTACACCTAATTGACCCCGCCAACTCAGTGCTCATCCTCCTGTATCGCTTCTGAGGCTCACGCTCGGCACAGTTGAGCTTTTTTGCCGCATGCGCTAACCTGTCCCTAGCTCACCACTTGTACCTACTGACACTGTACGTCTGTGAGTCTGTGGTGGCCGTCTTCGGAACCCGTAGACCAAAAAAACGGAAAATTTTCTTTGGACCAGAGGGACCTCTCTGGAGAGCTACTTCTACTTCTACCTGGATCCTCCCACATGCTTTTGACTCTCTTCCCTTCCTCCTCCCTCACTCACTCAATTATCAATATTTAGAGAGACATCCCACCTGTTTCTTTTTCTCACAACCACCAACAACATTAACAATGTCTCCTACAAACGCCGAGTATGCGCTCTCTCAGTCGCACAAGGAGGTGAGCTACCTTCCCCCGCCATTGCCCCTCGTTCCATTGTTGAGGGTATACATGATCCATTGACTCACACTCCTCTAGATGCTTGAGAAGTCTCTCCTCGACTCCGACCCTGAGGTGGCCTCCATCATGGTATGTCCTACCCAATTGAGTGTCTTGGCCATTTCCAGTCGACAATGACTTACACCCGCTGCAGAAGGATGAGATCAAGCGTCAGCGCGAGTCCATTATCCTCATCGCCTCCGAGAACATCACCTCCCGCGCTGTCTTCGATGCCCTTGGTTCCCCCATGTCCAACAAGTACTCTGAGGGTTACCCCGGTGCTCGTTACTATGGTGGCAACCAGCACATCGACCAGATCGAGCGTCTTTGCCAGCAGCGTGCTCTTGAGGCTTTCCACCTCGACTCCGAGAAGTGGGGTGTCAACGTCCAGTGCCTTTCTGGATCCCCTGCCAACCTCCAGGTCTACCAAGCTATCATGCCTGTCCACGGCCGTCTCATGGGTCTCGACCTTCCCCACGGTGGCCATCTGAGCCACGGTTACCAGACCCCCCAGAAGAAGTGAGTTTGCCAACAGTTCAGTCCTGTCACGCCTGTGGCAATATGCTAACCATACAAAAGGATCTCTGCTATCTCTACCTACTTTGAGACCATGCCTTACCGTGTCGACCTCGACACCGGCATCATTGACTATGATACTCTCCAGAAGAACGCCATCCTCTTCCGCCCCAAGGTCCTTGTTGCCGGTACCTCTGCTTACTGCCGTCTCATTGACTACGAGCGCATGCGCAAGATCGCCGACTCCGTTGGTGCCTACCTTGTTGTCGATATGGCCCACATCTCCGGTCTCATTGCTGCCGAAGTCATCCCCACTCCCTTCAAGTACGCCGATATTGTTACAACCACCACTCACAAGTCTCTCCGTGGTCCCCGTGGTGCCATGATCTTCTTCCGCAAGGGTGTCCGCTCCGTCGATGCCAAGACTGGCAAGGAGACTCTCTACGACCTCGAGAACCCTATCAACTTCTCCGTCTTCCCCGGTCACCAGGGCGGCCCTCACAACCACACCATCACTGCTCTGGCTGTTGCCCTGAAGCAGGCTGCCAGCCCTGACTTCAAGTCCTACCAGGAGAAGGTTATTTCTAACGCCAAGACCCTCGAGAACACTTTCAAGACTCTCGGCCACAAGCTCGTGTCTGACGGCACTGACAGCCACATGGTCCTCGTCGACCTTCGCCAGCACAACCTGGACGGTGCCCGTGTTGAGGCCGTCCTTGAGCAAATCAACATTGCTTGCAACAAGAACTCCATCCCCGGTGACAAGTCCGCTCTCACCCCTTGCGGTATCCGTATTGGTACCCCCGCCATGACTTCTCGTGGCTTCGGAGAGAAGGAGTTCGAGCGTGTCGGCAAGTACATCGATGAGGCCATCAAGATCTGCAAGGAGGAGCAGGCTGCTCTCCCCAAGGAGGCCAACAAGCTCAAGGACTTCAAGGCTCGCGTCGCCAGCGGCGAGGTCCAGAAGATCAACGACCTCAAGAAGGAGATTGCCTCTTGGTGCAACGATTTCCCTCTCCCCGTCGAGGGCTGGCGTCTGGATGCCGGCATCTAAGATGCGGTAGACATGATTGCTCCTCAAAAGGTCATCCATCTCTCAACTTGATGTGATGCCTTTATTCTCCAACACGCATTTAACATGGATGAGGCAATGGCGAAACGTTCAACAAGCATGCATTTCATCACGGCGCAGATACCTAGTTTGTTTTTTTGGTCAGGGCTTTTTTTCAGGTCGGGATATATAAGCATCCTTCAACACAAGATGGAATCGCTGGAAAAAAGGTAGTGGAGTTGGGTTATGTTAATGATATCTGAGATGGTTATTTCCTCTCTCTAGCTGTTTTGTCATTCTACCTACCGGGTTGGAATCAAGATCAGTTGGAAATGCACTCCATAATGAGTAGCATACAGCTAAATAAATTCAATGGCTGACGCAAAAGACTCCCCGTCTTCTCTAGAACGTGAAAGTATTCCGACTTGAGAACAGTAAAACTTCGGACCACAACCCTTGACGCCCTTAGGTCGCCATTGAAAACCAGCAACTTCCATATGCAATTTGTGAGGTGTGGTAGCAAGGTAACAGCACGTTGAGGTCTTTGAAAATCTAACCTAAAGAGAGAGGTCAGAGACTCATCATCCACTATCTACATATTGCAACTTCTGACACATCGTTCATTTACTAAACATCACAACATTGGGAGCTAGCCTTCATGTTCAATCATCGCTTATTCGTTTATTTGTTGCTTCTCAACCGCGTATCCCACTCGGCCCTGAATCCAAGGCTTCCATCTCATGAAACGACTGCCTAACCTTTTCGCCACCAGTCCATCCATCCAGGTCCTTTCTAAGAAAGAGAAAAAACGACAACGAGGTCTGTATATAATAAACGCAACATCCTGCCATGCACCGCGACGTACTTGTGCCCATCCTCATTAATCCATCCATCAGGTGTTGGTTGACCTTTCCATACGCCGGCTAGCCATCAAGAGTCAAACCGCCCACATAATGCCTGCTTTTGGTTGTCCGAAGGAAATCATGACGTGAGAGCCACTCGCGCAACACACCGTGTACGAGTGGTGTAGTTAAGTACAATGGCCTTTCGTCTTCTCATGTATCGAATAAGTAAGTGCTGTGCCAACCCCAGAGCTCCGAATAGAAATGACCAGTAAAGAGAGAGAAACGCCTGGGATGGATGATTTATTGAGTGGTAGCTCATATGCAAGATAAAGGAATAGCGACAAAACCAAAGACCAGCTTGAAAAGCCCATAGAATGTTTGCCGGGGTATGTAAAAGGACATCAATACCAAAAATATGAAAAGTAGTACATGATTTATATGAAAAGTAAGTTGTAGGGCACTGGACTGGCACATCAGTGAGTGCATGTTTGCGAGAGCGGGCATGGTATGGTGTCTATAGCGGACACCAAACTCTCGAATAGTTTATAGTTGCCTGAGGCCTTGCACGCCACTACGGAGCAATGCTTTCTGGGCTCATCATGCCGACAGTGTCGTCCTTGTCTGTTTGGCTGGCGTTGCCCTGACTATGCATGCTATCCTGCCTCTCCATGCTTGGAGCCAAAGCAAGAACTGCAGGGTTGGGGGCCGGGCCAGTTGCTGCACTCATGGACTTCTTCTTGCCAGGGGCAGTACCTGGCGCGCCTTTTTCGGGTGATGCGTTTGCATTAGCTTTAGCCTCGGCAGCGGCAGCTTCCATCTTCTTCTTCTTCTTAGCGAGTGCCAATTGCTCCTTAGGAGATCGTTTCTGAGCGGTTACAATCTTTCCACTCGCGCCCAACCGTGGACGAGGTTTCTTTTGCTTGGTAGGCAGGTCTTCGTCCTCCACAAGGGGCTGATCGCCATTAGCGTGCAGCTTAGCCAGGAAGAAGTTCTTGACCAGGCCAATTTGGTCCTGAATGTTCTCCTTAGTGACTGGCTCTGAAGAAGGCAGTGGTTCAAAGAGATCAGTGGCTGCTTCGCCAGTCGTCTGTGTCTGCATCTGGTATTGGTTGCGAACTCTAGTCTGCAAAAGATGCAAGGGCACGGAGATCATGTCGAGTCCCATCTCCTTATCCAGACCCAAGGCTCGGAAACCAAAGAAATCTTCACCGAGGTCCTCAGCAAAGTCACCACTAACGAACTGCTCACTGCCATCTTTGAAAGCACCAACCCCATCAGTTCCGGCATCTTGAGATAGAGCAGGTCGGAGTAGGTCAGTGAGATGAAGCTTCATCCGCTCATGTAGAGCATCCAACTTAGTGCTCAAACGATCGAGCTCATCCTTCGCATACAATTCCAACGAACCAATGTCATGACCATTCTCGTCCAGAGTGTGGAGGATGACTTCCTCGGGAGTGAACCTGGGCTGAAATTTGGACCCTTGAGCATGCACCGGAGATGGCTTCTTTTCTGACTCGTTGTAAACATTAAAAGTGCGACACAGCTTCTGAAAGTAATCTGATGCAACGCTGGTGAAGGCGTCCATGGCTGATGGCTGAAGTTCCTCAAATCCAGTATGGTAGAGGACTTTGGCAATCGAGCGCTTGAGGGCGTTTTGGCATGTTTCGGGGGCCATTACAGGACCGTCATCGCTGATGAAATGAGGTTCAATATCCTGTTCCACGAATGGATCTGAGTTTGACTTGGGAAATTGGTTTGTATACACCTATATCACATTAGTAAATATAAGCAGTACCCATCATGGTTTTGGCATACCTGAGTTTGAACTTGCATCTGCTTGATAACCGAGATCCTGGTTGCAAGTTTCCTTGTCTCTTGAATCTGATGAATATTCTCATCCATCTTCTTCGTCAGACGACTTGTTGGTGCTGTAAATGACCCAGGCGGCACCAGGCGTAGGAACTCCTCGTGCTGGTTGATAACCTTTCCTTCTCCATCTTCGACCCATTGAAGTTTTGGGTGAATATCCGGTATGTTGCTCAAGGTATCATAGTAGTCCGGTATCACCTTGGCCTCATCTTCCTCAATTTCCTCGGCCAGGGTCTCGGTTGGCTTTGTTGCCGAATCTTCCGAAGCCACAGCTGTAGAATTTGCTTGAGAATGAGTAATGATACCTTCTGCCTCTGCCTCCCTTTGTCGCTTAAGGAATCGACGCATACCAGCCTTGGAGCGAACGAGTGCAGGGGCTTCGGTGTTGAACTTGTTGTCCTTGAAAAGCTGGAATCGCTCCTTGGCAACCAGAGCTCGATCTTTCTTAGTGGTTTGCTTCCATACTTTGTACTCTTCATCCTCAAAGGCCTGCTCGGCAGCTTCACCAAACGCTGAGTTCAGTGCCAGGCCATTGATACTTGGCCCATCAATGTCCATGGCATCAGCGTTGCTCCCCATTCCGGAATGACCGTTGAGCCCGCTTGGTGTGAGCGAGCCAGCAATCGGTGGAGTGGCAAAGCCATTACTGCCGTCAACCTCTGAGCCTTCTCGGACTTTTCCCAGCAGCCCATTGACCTGAAGAATGGGCTTCTGATCTATCGCTGGTGTGTCCTCTTTCTGATCGTTTGGAGCCTTTCGTGCCTTGCTTGTCCCCTTTGCGCCAGCTTTGCGACCTCGTGAAGACATTATGGGCTCGTCATCGGAATCCTCTCCAGCATCGTCGTCTCCGCCATTCTGTTTTCGCCGCTCTTCTGCCTCAACCTCTGCTCGAGAGCGGATGACAAGATCTGGTATCAATGGGATAAGTTTCTCTGCTTCCTTTCTCATCCCATTGGCCATGCGTCGTAGAGGATGATTCATATCTTGGTTGTACCTAAGGCAATTGTCCCAGATTAAATTGAGATCCACAACAAAATCAGCCTTGGACTTGTAAGTCAGACTTTTCAACTTCTTGGTCATTGTGCCGAGATCCATGGGGTTCTTGATGACTAGAGGTAAATTAGTTTCGTCAGTGGCACGAGACTGTTCGTGGTTTCTCACAATTGTAGTAGTCTGGAGCATCCCTCTTGTTGACTCTTGTCAGAAAAGGAGTGGAATATTCCGTATGCGCCTTGAGTTCTGTCAAGACCTTTTCTAAAGCCTCGTACAATTCCTCCTGGTTCACATTCTCCTCGCTGGCCCATTTACTCCTATTCTTACGGACCTCGTTCATCAAGAGCCGAAGTTCGGCATCAGAGGCGCGAACCTGATCTCGCTTCATGTCGATACGAGCGATGAGATGTTTCAATGTTAGGCTAGAAGCGCCGAGATTGGCGCTACTGAGTGAGCCTTGGTTGGGAACAGCACTATGGTTATTAATTGGATGATGGTTGTGATCCATCTCGGCCTGGAGCTGCTTCTCGGAATCTTCAAGTTGTTGTTGTTCCAGCATAGCGGCATGGTCATTCTCCAAGGTGTGAAAGATGGTGTGGAAACTCCTCCGAGCGGCAGCTTCGGTAGCTGTACGAGCTTCCTCAAGTTTCTTGATGGCATCCTCACCATCTTTATCTTTCGACTGTGAGCCATCTTGATCCTTGGATTTGTCACCATGCTTGCTAGGTGATGTCACCGAATGAACAGGTGAGCTCCCTGATTTGGATGGTGACAGTAACGTATTGGCAGGGGCTCCAGCAGAATGAGGCTTTGATGCTGATTGCGAAGGCTCGTCATCTTCTTCGTCGTCATCATCATCGTCGTAGTCGTCCTCATCGATGGTGCGCTTCGCTTTCTTTAAGGGGGGTTCTTTGATTGGCTCGTGGTCGGTCGTGGGAGGGATAATGTTTGCGGAGGGGGGCGGAGAACGTCGTAGAGCAGATATCGCGGGATAATTATAAGAACCATCTTCGGAGAAGAGCAACGCGACCTTGTCCTCGGTCTTGCGATATAAATCCGCAAATAGGGCGCGTCGGTTCTCTTCCTCGATGTCAAGTGGTGCCTCAGGCATCAGCACACTTGGATTATCAATAGGAGTCTGAGTTCGCGCGGGGACATCATCGAGATGCGATATGCTCCTATTGCTGTTGGTATGGTGCAAATAGGGAGGTTGCCAGGCGGGCTGGCCGTTGGTAAAGGACATGATGGACCCGGGGCGATGATAGCGACAACGGGGCGCGAGTCGCCATGCGCAACAAGATGCGCTCGCGTGCGGCGGGACCGAGGGCGATTGGTGAGCTCAAGACCACATGGGACAAACGAGAGGCATCGATAGAGATGGCGTATAAAATTTGTTGATTATATGGCAAGTGGAGGGTGGTGTTTTGATGGATCGCGTTCTGCCGTTTTGTCGTCTGTTCAAGAGGTGAGGTTGATGATTTGGGGGGAGCCTTGTCAGGTACCTTTCCCGAAGCGGAGAGTTTTCCCTGGGAGAGCGCGCGCTGGACCGACTCGTGGGGGAATCTCGCGGGGGAGAGTTACGGGTACTAAGGACCTGAAGAGGCTGAGGTTATAGGCGGGTCAGTGTAGGTGATTGGAGAGTCGCCTTGAGTTGTTAAATTCTCCTCTCTCTACTGAAACTATTGATCGGTATGGCAATCCCTTTGTTCGTTTGATTGTCCGGTCTTCGGCATACTCCCTTCATTGATTATCCACAATGTATCCCGTACCTACAGAGGACCTGTTTCGGCCCCGAGGATGCCCGGAGCCCAGACATCTTTGTCAGCAAATCACGTGCCAGGACTAAGTCTTGATGATACTCCGTAAATGTATCAACTCTGCCCTCCCCGAGTTAGTACTACTTGGCAAACCTGGGAGGAAGTCGAAAATTCTTGAAGTCAGGCAATGTATAGTAGTTCAACTTTTTAGCATGTCTATCTTCAGGTACTATCGTAAGGAACTCAGCCCTCGCTACCCTGTATAAACGGTGATCTTATATCGAGCCCTTTCACCAAGGGTTATAGTACTAGTGACAATAGAATATATGCAAACAATGCAATACACATCCCTGTCTCCACAAACCATGAATGAAGAACAACGCCATCTTTCTAGATCACCCCAGGTATTATCTGTAGCTAGTCCTCGGGGAGCAAGAAAACACCAGACCTAGATATAGGGTGTCAAAATAAACTTAGCAAAGAATACCCTAAGCTTAGGCTAGATTTACCTAAATATTTTTATTGCTTAGGATCAAGGGCCTGTGTTTTCTTTCCTCCCCTAGCCAGTGATACACAAGATCGAGGGGTATGGGGGCATGCCTGCATCTGTACCTGTGCCTAGCAAGCCGAAATGGGGCCCCCAATGAGACCACCAAAGTATCAAACTCCAAGTTGTAGCCTTGGAACCTCCCGGGGCGTAAAGGATGATGATGCATGCTCCTTGAAGCCGCATTGTGTATCAGTCCAATCGTTAGCTATACTCCTGGTTGTCTAGTTCACTCGACTTTTATATGATCCTACAAAACGCAACAAACTGAAGCCTCACGAAATCTCATCTCTGGGATTAGAGGTTGAAGAAGCGATCTAATGCAGCTCGGCATGAAGGAGCAGGAAAACTTCTGGCTTCAAACTTAGGTGCCAAAACAAAACGGTCCAAAGACCTATAGATTTGTTACATTGAAGTCACTTGAGTCTTTTTGTCGCTTAAGATGGAGCTCCTCAGTTTTCTTGTATGTACGGAGTACATACCCATTGCTGGGGTCTGGGGTAGCACAAAGTGTCCACGTTACCCTCTTCTCAATCCAATTGGATGGATGACCTGGCAAACCCCTGTTGAATCAAAGTTCACGCACTGCCACAGTTGTTAGACGAGCCCCGCCACAAGGGCTATCGGCGTCACTCAGGTCTCAACTTGGAGGAGAGCTCCACACTTTCATTTTCTCCAAGTGCCTGCCTTGCTGCTCGGTCAAAGCTCTGAATTCTAGTCTTCTACAACGAATTATTACAACCTGTCAAACTTTGCTTCATCAAAGAACAGACATTTGTTCCGAACGAGGCGCCACGTTTGGAGAACCGAGCACTCTCTTATACGAAATTGGAAGTTCAAGGCTCCGTTAGACTCGACTTATCAAGCTCAACTCTAACTTAGCAACTGGACTCTTCATGATGCGAATACGACTCCCGGTTGCAGGTACGTCATGGCATTATGTCGTCGCCTCAGTGTTGTCAATGGACTGCCGTCCCATTCTGTGATCAATTTTCAGAACTCAAACACATAATCATTGGCTGTGAACCAAACTAATAGCTTGCTAGGCGTCTTCCTGCTCCTACTCCTCATTGCCGCCTACGCTGGATTGACTTCAATACAACTTGGCCAATATGTCAACGACAAGGTGCTGCACTTCACCACCTTCTTTGCGCTTACCGTTGCGTTTTACTGGATTGTCGATACGAATCGAAGACGTGTTATGAATATGACTTTGGTCGCTTGCACAATCGTTCTTGGTGTCGGTTCCGAATTCGTCCAAAGCTTCCTCGATAACGGTCGGGAGTTTGATCTATACGACATTATTGCAAATGTGATAGGAAGTTTGTTAGGTGTTGGCCTTTGCTCGTGGTACCACAAGCGTATGCTCGAGCGCAAGCGACGTAGACGTTACAGTGCTGTTCCTGGCGAAGAGCAGGGTGATGTTGAGCTCGGCGAGGGCCACGAGTCTGGCGTCGTGGAAGGAAATAGCCGCTCTCAAACGTTGGAAGAGGAGGTGGATAACTGGGACGAGAACGAGATCGATGATGACTGGGACGAGGACGAAACGCACCAGACTTCAACTAACACTAAGGCGTTGGAAAGTAACGCGGACAATGGTGACTTGGGAGATACAAAGAAGCGAATGGACTAACACGACCGGCGAGCTTAGCTATGGTCATGTAGAGATACTTTGCTACGACTTATGACTGGATGGCCCCGCACGATTTATGTTTAACCTTGAATACATTGTGTTTGAAGGCTCGGTAACTGCTTGGTATCAGATGAGCCAGACAAGAATATCCATTATTTTCCCATATTAGAAATCATATCGAAGCTGAACTGTCCTAGCATTATTCCCGCCTTGACCAGTCTGGTTCTGATGTGGTTAAATTAATTATACGTCTTATGGATAGTGCAGGCTTTGGGATAAAGTCAACTTCCAGCTATAATAGCAGCTGCACGGGCTATGACTAGCCACGCTGGAAGTATTGCTCATAGCCCTTGTTATGTGTCCCTTTCCTCTATCCTGTCGCGCCATGCCATGGGTGTGTTTGGTGGAAAAGATGCAGCTGTACAAGAAACAGCCACAGAATTCATGTCGATGAGGGAACCATGCTTGTAGGAAAGTGCGGATTTCCAATCTCTGATGTACAGCGATTCCGTTCCTTGACTGAGTTGAGTCGGCTCTTTGGAGTCAGTATCAGGATCTCCGTTAGAAGCAGACGGGGTTATATCCAATGCAGATGTTTCGGACATAGGCTCTTCGTCAGCAATAGATGAGGCTACTAGTTCAGCTAGTGTTGTGGCCATGAGCTCATCATCGGAAAGAAATAAGTCTGCCAAATGCGGTGACTCTTTGAGCTCGTCGTGAGTGCAATATCTTTCCGCCTCCCGGTGGGCGGAACCTGAAGCTGGCGCTGGCTTCTGGGGAAGAGGACGACCATCTCCAACTGCTCCATGCTGATTAGGAGGACGACGAGGACGACAAGCCAGATATTCAGGCTCAGGGCGCGTTCTGCCATGCCATTGCTGTCTGTTGATATTGGCTCTGGGCACTTGTGGCATCTGGTATCGTTCTTTGGTAAGCCGGTCTGCTATTGCTTTGGAACATTGAGGGCTTTCCGTCTCCTGATAAGTAATTCTCGAATCTATTGGAAGTTAGCAACGGCAATTTGAACCGAAACTGTGAGTATTTTATCAATATGACAAGCCTTCGTTATAAGATGTGCCCGATCCTGGGTTTTCCTGTTGAGGAAGCATAGCGATCCATCCACTTACTGAGCCCCGAAGACGAGCCTCTATGTGAAGACACGCTGGGTCTAATGGAATACAATAGAAGCAACTGCTTAGAGGATTTGGCAGATAAATTTGAGAGAAAGTGTCTCGATCAACGAGAAAACAGGGCGTTCTAAGTTGAGAGACTTCGAGGAGGCTCCGGTGTCACTTTATATTTAACAATGAGTTTAAAGTCTAGGTTGAGTTTCGCGAATCTAAGATAAACGATGATGGCTGTCTTTGATAGGTAGATCTTTTTTCAGTTTCTGGATGACTGCAAAGCTTTTGTGAACAAGCTTTGCGATAATCACTTGATACTAAAGTGAGGCCTTCACTTCAGCCAGCGCATGTACCTAGGGACGATCGCATATGATTTTCATCGCGATTCGATCCCGACCCTGAGAAGGCTATTGGATCAGGGGCTTAACACGACTCCTCGTTACTGCCCATCACTCACATCGATGTGTGTTCTTGCGAGAGCTTCTGTTTGAGTATGCACCAGGCACAGTCATTGGGCGACTGAGAGCATATCGATCCTAACAACTCTGATAACTGGGGAAAGTTTTAACTTTAGAGAGGATATAAATGTATCACGCTTCTGAATTATAGGTAGATATGGTGACTGCTCCTATAATATGTATCAGAAAGACTGGAGAAGAAGACTTCCTTCACAATTTGAGTGCTTTAGGTATTTTATCATGGGGGTGAGATGCACACAAGTCA
The DNA here is from genome assembly GCA_013759125.1 of Fusarium sp. NRRL 53293. NCBI lineage: Eukaryota > Fungi > Ascomycota > Sordariomycetes > Hypocreales > Nectriaceae > Fusarium > Fusarium sp. NRRL 53293. The sequence goes on from JABSTN010000230.1 coordinate 49,462, forward strand.
AAGTCAAGGTGAGTGCCCCCACCTTCACCGTTGACCAAGCCAGGTGAGACCCCACTGACGAAATGCTCCAAGTCGCAAAACCCGCCCACGCCTGACCCCAGCTTCATACAGCTACCTCGTCTCGCCCGAATACCTAAATCGACACTGACAAGATGGCGTCAAAAGGAAAAGAGGCAGCGCAAAGGTAAGAGGCATAAGAAAACCAACCCAACCTCTCATGAAATTGAGGAAACAAGCTTACTCCCACATAGTAAAGATGCTACGCCAACAAACCCACGGGGCATCCCCTATGCTCCGTTCGTCGACAAGGTCGAGGACTATGTCTCTACTCGTGACGACGTCGAACCCACTCTACGAAGCTTCCAAGAAATGATATCGTGAGTCAAAATTTGTCGAGAAGCTTTAGGACGACGCACGCCCTCAAATGCACGCTCTCTTCAGTTTGCGATTAGGCAGGCATTGGCGCTGACTCTGGATGGTGGGGTAGGAAATACCAATTCATGGAGATGAACCTACAGAAGCGAATGGGTGGCCTCAAGGAGAAGATCCCCGATATCCAGAAGACTCTTGACTCGGTCAAGTTTTTGAAATTAAGAAAGGTGTGCACGTGCGCTTGCAGCGCATCTTTGGACAAAGCAGGACTGATGCTTGGTGTAGGATGACGACGAGGCGATAGACACGACGTTCGAACTTAATGACACCCTGTACTCGAAGGCGAAGATTCCTGCGACAGAGGAGGTCTACATCTGGCTAGGAGTAACGTCCCCTTATCGCCAAACTTGGCAGCAGGAACCTAAGCTGACATTCTGCAGGCGAACGTGATGCTCTCGTACCCCATAGACGAGGCAGAGACATTATTGAGTTCCAAGCTATCCACGGCAAAGACCAGCTTGTCTAACTGCGAAGAAGACTTGGATTTTCTCCGCGAACAAATTACGGTAAGTTCGAAAGCCTCCGGTACGAGGGCGGGCCCTTACTGACTATGCCGTAGACAATGGAGGTCGCCATAGCAAGAGTTTACAACTGGGAAGTTGTGCAGAAGCGAAAGGACAAGGTCGAGGAGGAGGAAGAGAAGAAGAAGAAAGGGAAGTCCCAAGGCGAATAATTCAAAAGAAGAGGTCCTCCTGGTATCTGATGTGTCCATGAAATGTTAAACAACAAAATAAGTAGAGCAAAAATGAGAAAAATACCAAACTCTATGCCAACAGAGGTTTGTTGTTTTGGTAAATTATGAGAATTAGCAACGGATTTAGCGCACCAAAAGTATCACACGGATTGTTAGGCAGGTGTTCTGCTTCGAAAGAAATACATAAATTCGATAACAACGTCTGAAATCATGATATACACAGGAAGATTACCTACTAACCTACCTACCTACCTTACCTACCTTGCAAGGACGGGAGTCTTGAAGCTAATAATAAGGGACCTACCTGGTCTTGGTGGAGGAGCTGAAGTGCTGGGAGCGACACCGGATTGGCTGAGGTGTCAATGAGATGAGCCATGGGCTGCCCGATACTCCGATAGTCTCGATTGGCGCATGCAAATTGTTCCCGCAGATGCCCTGTAGTTGGATATCGAACTTTCCAACTTTGTGTACGCCGCCGCAAATATCACAACTCCTGCACTTAATTGCTACGCTATATATAAGCTTCTTAGCTGTGTCATAGGCTTTGAAGAAATGGGCGAGAAATGCTGAGAAGTGCAACCCGGGAGCTGAGGCGAGGGTGGCACTTGTCGCAAAACGTGACAACCCAAACCAAGGTGAATATCAGGAGCCGAGTTTTCTTCCCTTTTTACGATGTAAAGGCTTACAATTGACTCTTTCAGTCCGCTTCGCACCTAAACTCAGCCCAAGCCCGCCGATATGTGTCCTCCGTGGACGCACTCGAGACCGCCATAGTCAACGGCCGTCGTGTCGATGATAATCAAAAGCGCCGCAAGAAAGTGCTGCCCAAGCGCTTGTACGATCCAGATAATGTTTTGAAGTTCTCAGACTTCAATCAAGACAATGGGCGCGGGCGAATTGAACGACGGCTGAGGATGCTCAAAGGCTGGGTAGAGCAGAGTCCTGCAGTTCTACTTCGTAAATATCTTGCTCTGGAACAACCGTCTCAAGAAACGCTTTTAGAAATTGCCGCCATCCGAACCGTGCGCCTTCCGGTCGTCGTGATTCAAATGCACCTTCGACATCGGGTGGAAGCCGACCCCGAAAACAACCGAGATCTTGCCCAAGCGCTGCCAAACAAATCGGAATGGGAAGCCCTGATCAAGACCCTTGAATACAGCGGGAATACCAAGGAGCGGCTGAATGAATATATGAGTATACTTTTCGCCAAGACCGACGAAGAACGATGCCGACTATTCCTGGCAGATATGTCTCCGAAACCCGTCTTCGTGCTGAACTATCTGCTAAGATTGGGATCGGGCATTAACAAAATCTCGACTTTGGACCACCTTTTGGAGTATGTTCAAGAACGGTTACGGGCTACGACTGAGAAGGCTCGCAAGATGTCTTGGGGTAGAGGGCGTGCAAGCAGTGATATGGAAAGATTCACGACAGAAGATTTCATGATCATCATGGAACGACTTGCCTTCCACTGTCGTCGCATAGAAGCAAGACGCCTGATTGTGCTTGCCGATATAATGGCGGAATTCATTTTCAACTACGAAATAGGTTCTGCCGAACAGACGTACTGGATGAGATGCAAGTACTTCAATGCCGGCCTGACCGCTATTGCCCGGAATAGCGGATCCGGGCCGCAGCATTCGTCTGTGCCTTATGCGTACGTCTGGGAGGCTCAACGTACTCTTCTGAGAATGTCTGGCAGTCTCCCGGAAGCCCTTTTGGTAGACAGAAATGCGTTCCGCGCTATTAGGACTGTGCTGTCTGGGATGCCAAAGAATAGAGACGAGATCCATAACGCCACACGGTATTCAAAGTCGTGGCCGCCATATCTGCGGCCAGCAGACGGCATGGACGAGGCCATGGAAGCAGAAGAGAGCTGGTCTCGTGTTGTGCGGGCAGGGATGATGATGCAGGAAGCAGGATTCTCCAAACAGGAGACCGACAGCGCATTGGATATTCTGCTAGGCTTGACCCCTAGTGGTACTCCAGCAATTCAGCAGCAGGTCAAAGTAGACCCGGAACAAGATCTTTCGGCTTGGCAAGCATCAATCATTGCTACACGCAACGCTCATGAAGCATGGAAGCAATTCTGCCAACCTCCAAAAGCTGGCATGGCTCCTGGGCTGCCAGAATATGCAGCCATGTTCCGGAGATCATTTGCTCGTGATGCTAACCCAGAGAAAGGTACCTTACCGGGAGACAATTCTCTGAGCCACCCAACAAATGAGGACATGAATTTGACGGAACTGGAGAAGCTGCGACAACAACCCCCCACGCCTCAAGAGCTGTATGAGATGATGAAATGCGACGGATTACTGCCCGATGAACACATTCTTCACATCCTAGTGGCAAACGCCCAAACTCTCCAAGAAGCTCATCGTTATTTGCGAGACGGAAGCACAGAGCATCACAACTACGCTCTCTTGTTGGTACCCGAACCAACAGCTGATATGCTGAAGGCTATTCCCTTGCCATTGTTCTCGGCATATGTGGATATGTTGTCCAAGACAGTGCACCCCAAAGGCAGTAATCTGATACGCGCCATCCGGCTCGCAGAGCTGCGTGTGGGTCGTAGGAACCAGAACTGGCTACCTCATATCTGGGCACCTATCATGAAGAATGTCGGGCAGCATCATTATGGCCTGAAACTCACACTGGAGGCACAGCTTCGTCTGATCATACACCTTGTGGATCGTATCGACGCTGTGCAGGGAATGACTCTATTCCTCTTCAACAGATTTGTGAGAACCCTGCGGAAGATTTTGCGAAGAGAGCTACAGGTGCTGGCGAGCGCTGTAGAAGCCAACAACACCAATTTCAACTTACTTGGCGCCCTCTATTGCAAAAGCGCCGAGGAAGACGCTGCCAACACCGAGATAGACACGGAGACAAGAAGCAACTCAGCTCTGCATCTATTCCGGGTTCTTATTTCACGTATGAAAGGCTTCTATCGTGCACTCGTTGCCGAGGAACAAGAGAGGCAACGGCCAGAAGCAGAAGAAACTACAGATCTATCGTTTGTGGACATGATGCGATCACGGCGAGACCCCGTGTTGGCACCCTCTGCTCACGACCTGATGCAGTCACTGGCTTTTGCAGGAGAGTACAATGAAATGGCCCAGTTGACAATATGGCTCATGACGGAATGGGGCCCTCTACAGTCACAGGAAGACGAGGTGATAAACATGGAGGAGTTGCCTCACGACGTGGACATGCTGGAGACTCTATGTGCGTATCGCGCGTTTGCGGAACCCATGTTGACGGACGAAGTGCGCAATCGCGTACGAGACGTCCGATTCCAGATTGGGATCTGGCAATGGCCAGGTGAGCAGATGGTACGGTCGTATATCCAGGCCAATGCCGTTCACGGACATGAAGAGTTGAGTCGAATTCTCAAGTGGTCTCGCATCCGAGAACACAATCGACAGAATCACCTGCTCACGAATGTCGAGGATTTGGACCTGGAGGCCATTGAGAACAAGCATGAGACTGCGGGGCACCAGTTCAGCACCCATGAAGAGTTTAGAAAGAGGACAGCCCTGCGAAGTGGCGAACAAGGATCATTGCTGGGGACCTAGGTGCATGGTTTAATATAAACAGAACATTGATGGCGGAATTTAGACGCGGTGGCGTTTATCGTATAACTAGTTGTGTATAGAATATTGTACAACATGCATGAAAAAGGCGTCTGATGGCTGAAACGACGGGAGAAAAAGAAGCAATGAAAATTCAAAGTAAAAGGGATCTGTCTATTTAGTAGCTTAAGGGCTAAGAGCTGAGCCACGGTCCATGGATCTGGCTGAAGAATACTTTTCTTACCTACCTGGGTACGCTACTGACGGGCGGCTATCGCCAAATGATGTAGGGACCCAAGACGACGGTTCAAGAGGTCATCTATTCTTAACTAAGGTAAGGTAAGGTAGCCAGCCACTCAGGGAAGAAGCATGAAAAGGGAAATGAGAAGGGCTGATCAGGTCTAGACCGTCCAGGCCAAGTATGGGTCGACCAAGCCGAAAAAAGCATGATTTCGGGAAGAGAACAGAAGACGGGAGATGAAGGCATCACGAAACCCTGTAACAGGCACTAAAAGCCTACAAGGCCGCAGGTCGGTTCAGTGGAGAGGGGACGATTGGCAGCTACCTTAGTGTAGGTCCCGGCCGCTGTGGAGTTGGTGCTGCCAATAGGAACAGGCCGCGAATAAGCTGTTGAAGCAGAGCGCTTAGAGCCAGTCATTTATAGTACAGCTTGACAGAGACGAGACAAGCTTGATTGGCTGAGAGTTTTCGGATATTTTCTTGTAAATGTTTTACATGTAAATTGCTGGGGTATTTGGATTGGGCGCCTGTTGATACTCAGGCGTGGCTGGCGGACAGGGCAGTAGAGAGCTATTCATGGATGGTTCAAGAGAGAGAGAGACTCCATGGGCCATGGAAATATGAGATCCGATACGACATGAGACTTTTGTGAGGCGATTCATCGTCTTTTGCTGGCGCTAATTGGATATGAGCGATTCTTAGGGGCAAGCACTGCATATCCATACATTAACAGAGTCTTACCACCAACTTTGTGTGAATGGTTTCACTCCTAGTACTCTCAGCATACAATACACACACTCTCTCACTCACTCGCTAACCCTGATCTTTTCCTCTCCCTTTTCCTTTTCCTCTTTCTCTTTTTTTCCTTTGTCAAGTATTTCCTATCTCTCTCTGTTTTGTGTGACTCTCTTTCATACTCGATCTCTTCCTTTCATTCACCGCTTTGTTCTTCTTCTTCTACTTACTGTTCGTCATCTTTGACGCTGCGAACAAGCTCCCTTGTCTTCACTGTTTGTGTCCGAACAAGTGAATCTTTTTCAGTTTTGTTTTGCTTGGAGACAATTCCCTTTTACTCTTAATCAGCTTCAAGTTGGGAGGAAGTGATCGACGAACCCGTACATTATTCTTTTCGTGCAACTACCTATATCAAATCATACCAAACGACTTATACAACTTTGACTCACGAACCGACCAACGATTTTAAACGAACGAATCTTTTCGATTTCACCAACACGCTCTTTCTTTCAGCAAGTCAGTCTATACTACTATCGACATATTCTTCAAAATGCGGTGTAATAGATCAAGGCTCGCCGTGGCCTTCTCACTCCTTTTGACTGCTCAGTCCGCCCAGGCTGGCCCTATGTGGACGGGTAGAATGTACGGAGAACCTGAAAACACTTCTGCAACTGCTGGATCTAACTCGAGTGACAGAGAAAAAAGAAACCCTGGCGCCTTTCTTGACGTTAGGATGGAAAACTCACAAGCTCCCACTGCAGCTCACGACGGATACGGGTATGGATCAGAATCGGAGACAGAACGACAGGACTCATATCTAACAATTTATCACAGCAGTGGCAATGGAGATCAGACTACGCCCCGTCCTGTTTTTGAGACGCTCAACTCGACACCCGAACCGAATCCGTTACTCTCGGAAAACCAAGGTGATGACAAGAAGAAGGGCCCCTACTCTGATCTTCCCGAGCCTATCGAAGTCATCCCCGTCCAGCCAACGAGTGATGCCGCCCCTGAGCAGACAAGTGATGCTCAAGAACCAACCCAAGAGCCTGGAGGCAAGCCAACTTTCACGCAGAACCCTTCTGCCCCAGTTCTCACAACCTCAATCGTGCCCAAGGACCCTACCTCCGTGGTCGAGAAGCCTGCCTCAGCTGAACAGTCAGACTACAAACCTCCCAAGGACACTGCAGTTGTCTCCGAGACTGCCCCAGTTTCCAAAGAGGTCCCTACCTCTGCAAACGAGGCACCAACATCTGAGCCTGTTAATGATGCTACGACTCTAGTGCCCGAGGTCCCTACGACCGAAGCAGCTCAGAAGCCAGAGAACACAGACACTCAGAGTCTGTCCTCTACCCTCGACCTTGGTACACTTCAACCTTCAGATGGGGAAAAGACTAAGCCAAGCGCCGTCGAAGAGACCACGGTCCCTGAAGCGCCCTCTGCTCCCGCTACAACAGCTCCAGGAAACGAGCAACCTACCTCTGCTGTTAAAGAGGAGACAACTACCTTTGCGTATCAGCCGACTCCTACTGGTTATCTTACAACCAAAGCGCCTTCGGATACCGCTTTCCCGGTCAACCCTAAACACCCTACTCAAGTGTATCCCAAGCCTCCTACCACGTCTGAAGGCCCCCTGGAGGAGACTTCCACCCCTGAGACGGAGTCTCCTTCGGGCACAACTCGGGTTGTGTCTGTAGTTGAGCCTGAGGGACCCCAGTCCCAGACGATATCTGATGCACAAAGCCAACCTGTCCTCACTTCAGATGCTGCTCAACCCGAGACTCAGGCCCCAGTCTCCGAACCTGCTCAGCCCAGCAATCCTGCCCCCACCTCTGAAGTTCAGCAATCTTATGTTCCTGTGCAAACCTCTGGTGGTCAACATCCTGATACTCCAGCTGCTACTACTGCACCGGCCCAGCCTCAAATTCCTATTCCTACTTCACAGCCAGCTCAATCCCAGCCTGGCAATCCGGCTCCAACTGCTCCCTCCCAGCCACAGAATCCAGTTCCTACTTCGCAACCAGCTCAGTCTCAGCCAGAGAGTCCAGTTACATCCCAGGTCCAACAGCCTGAGGCGCCCGCAGTCACTTCAGCAGTTCAGCAGCCGGCTCCTGTCCCTTCAAATGGTCAGCCTCAATATCCTGCCCCTGACTCCGCTACCCAGCCTGCAGTTCCCGCTGCACCGCCTACTAGCACCGTCCTTGTATCTGACCCCTCATCCCCTGAGACGACTTCGGCACCCAAGATAGTCCCCTCGGGAACATCGGCCAACGGCGTTCCAACCATCAACCCTGGTGTTCCCACAGGAACCAGTGCCATTCCTGCTTCTGCATACGCCAGCAATGTCGTCGATGCTCGCACATATAACGAGGAATTTGGCAAACTCACACCCGAGTCTTCGTGTATGAAGGGTCAGGCTGCTTGCATTAACGGACAAACTGGTGTATGTGACGACACAGGCAAGTTCCAGCTCACGCCTTGCAATACCAAAGGTGAGAAGTGCTTCGCTCTTCCACTATACAACTTTGAGGGTGGCATCAAGATTGTCTGCGAAGATCCTGCGACTGCTGCCAAGATTCTTGGTGGAACTCCAAGCAGTGGTGAGGACAACACTGTTCCCGGAAATGGAGGCAAGGAGCAGCCTGCAACTACATCAGCCGCCGAGAAGCCCGCGCTCCCTGTGGTTACTGTTACGACTATAGTTACTGTCGATGATGGTGCAACCCTTGAACCAACTGGAGAGCCTGCTAAAGACCAATCTTCTCAACCTGCTCAACAGCCATCACAGCCAACTCAACCCGCCAATGAACAACCTTCTCAGCCTGCTTATCAGCAACCTTCGCAGCCACAGCCTGTGCCTGAGCAGCCTACCCAACCCGCCCCTGGACAGACAAGTCAGTCAGCTCCCGAGGAGCCCTCCCAATCTCAACCTTTGCCAGAGAAATCCACCCAGCCTGCCCCTGAGCAACCTAGTCAACCAGCTCAGACGCAGCCAGCCGAGGCACAGCCATCTCAACCATCAGAGGAGAAACCTAGTCAGACAAACCCCGCAGAGCCTTCCAACCCTCAGCCAACAAAGGCCTATGAAGATCTCCCTCCCACTTCTGCCCCCGTCGTTGAGCAAAGTACCACGTCTGTTGCTCTTCCCGGTGGCACAACCTTGACCAAGTCCATCAAGAAACCTGATGAAGCCAAGCCCACGGGCACACCAGGCGATGACGATAACAAAGGAAAGGACGGCAACGGCAAAGACAAGGGCAAAGATGGCCATGATGACGATGATAAGCCCACATCGGTCGTCCTCATCCCCATACCCGACAAGCCTACGGATGCCCCGTCTCCTGCTGCTACAGAAGCCAAGGTCGACAATGAAGGCAGCAAAGATGACAAGAAGCCCGCTGCTGGAACACGCACTGGCGACGATGCTCACGCTACAACCATTGTCGTCGATGGTACTCCGACTGTATCGGTCTACTTCACAGTGACAGTGACAGAAAAGGACCAGGCTACCGTCACCGTTACCGAAAAGGAGAAGGAGACTGTGACGCTGGTGATTAGCGCATAGATTCTGGGGTTTTTGCTTTCCTATAAAAATTCCTCATTTGTTTATTCTGCGAGCTATTTGAATATTGGTGAACCGGATGGGGCGTATTGTGGTAATGAAGTTGATTTATACAGTACAACAACGTTGGCACGCGGCCACAACCATTTTAGATTGATAGCAGGACTACGATGATATTGAAAATAATCGTGGACATTACTTAATTTCTGTTGTTATGCGAAATGTCTTGCCGCCTCTTGATTAAACTGATATGTGACAAGAATGCTTGTTGCACCACCAACCCCTTGTTCGTGCGCTTGGTATCATTTATAATAGATAAACCTCCCCCCAAGTCATATCGTCTTGACTTGGTTTGATTATTCCTGTACCGTCGTCATCTCCCCATTATGAGATGCGAGCTCTATGTTTGTTTTATCATAAACCCTCAAGTCCCGTTTCTGTTCCTGTTCCTGGCCGTGCTTGTTCATACACTCGCGCAAAGCAGCTTTACGCACCCGATTGACTCATCAGCTTCCTCCCAACACAAATATTTCGAGAGGTTGCGTGTCATCCCCAAACCGTAAAATTAGGTTGCCGCGGTTATCATGCCCCAGCCCAACCCCCGATGCATTCCCGTCCGCAACTCCACCAAATCATTGCAGTTAACGCCAGATAAACAGACTCCGTTATCACACCTCAATCCTCGGAGCCCCGATGTGCTAGTGGTTGGCTTGCGTAGAGTCGGATACCGAGTCATCTATGAATGGATCGCCAACTTCCAGCCTCTTAGCTGCAGGCTCATTGCCCTCTTCATCGACTCCATATTTATCTTGCCATAGTTTCCGCATAACTTGGTAAATGAACATGAATTGAGGACGGCCCTGAACCATGCCAACACGCTGCTCTCGGAGATGGTCGACCGTCTCGAGAATCAGGTCTGGTCCCTCTGCTGGCTCGTCATACTTCTCAAAGGTACCCAGTTCTAGCTCGCGCATTAGATGCTCGAGTGTGATAAAAGTGCCAGTTCGACCAACCCCAGCACTGCAATGGATGATTCGCGGGTTCTCGGGCGCGCTCAGCTCGCGCGAAATTCGCATGAGTTCGAAGAAGCCATCGAGATCTTCTAGTTCGGGAACCCCAAAGTCAGGCCATCGTCTATACAGAAGGTGCCACACGACTCGGGGCTCTTCTTCATCCTTCAGGTGCATAAGTAGCTTGCGCTTCTCAATAGCGCCGTCAGCGAGTTCCTCAAAAGAATCGTACGTGATCTGGGCCTGCCAGTCGTCGTTCCACGCATCGTGTTCGTTCAGAGTCCAGGTAGGGTGATCTTGGTTATCGGGGAAGTATTGGTGACATTTCACAACTCCACCCTCTGCCATGGTTGTCAGCTGTACGATGACAGCAGGCGAAGACATTTGCTCCGCAATCATGCGCCAGACATAGTCGATTGATGGCTGTGTTGGCCCTTGCATGGCGATGTATCGTAACGGCTCACGGTTAGGATCGGAAGGTGAGGTAAGAGTGATCTCGGAAGCGTTGACATAGTCAAGCTCATCCTCGGGGACCTGCAGTTTGACCCGGTTGTGATTCCAAGGCTTGATGTTGATGTAGCGATCCATCACACCCTTCTCCTGGGTGTCAACCTGCTTGAAAGTCCCCCATTTGAATTCTTCAACCCCCTCATTCTTTGTGCCCTCAAGAACCCGGTCTCGTTCCGCCCACGTCAACTCCTGGAATTTGAAATCAATATCTATAAAATGGTCAGTCCTGATTAATGCGCCGCGTCTAGGGTGTTGTATACCCTGCATCGAAGATTCCAAAAAGGCAGGAATTCGGGGACCTGACCCCTTTGAATGAGCCAGCGCATCGCCTTCGGCCGTGACGGGTCGGCTCTTGACACCGTCGTGGCTCACGACGGCCGGCGGAGGACTGGAAGGCAACTCGACGGGTGGGCTGTCGCGCGCTCTCTTTGTGGAGCCGCGCAAACGGAAATTTCGGAATGCGGCCCTCTTGGAGAGCTTTGACTTTTGTGGTAGGACTTGTTGGCCGTCCTGTTGTTGCGAGTGCAAAGTTGCAGCCTGTAACTCGGTACTGGCGATACTATCGACAGTATCACTGCTGGAGCGTTCGACGGAGGTCTGGATCGTGGGGTTCTTAGGTTTGCGCCTGAACTTGGGGATCCTGTCCATGGCGTCGGGGTTGGGTAAAGACAGGAGTAAATATCCCCGGGAGAAGCTGCGCTTGAGGCTGGTGCTCGTCGCGGTTTTCGCCAGAGGCCTGAACAACAGCGACAGCCCAAGTATAAGAAGCAAAGGCGACGGAGATTTGGGCGTAAGAAGAGGAATAGCGTCGGGCCCTCTTGGCTGGTGGAGGTCAGGCAGGCAGGGGTCGGATCCGCGTGGTCTTTGGAGGGGCGCAGGCGCAGTCGATGGCGGAATCGTTTAATAGTGGCGGGATCGTGAGAAGAGGCGAAATATTACAAGGGTTATATGTCGAGAAGCGGAAGAAGTTGAAGAATAGAGAAGTTTGAGCCTGATGTGAAGAAGAGAGGAGAAGAGAAGGAGAAGACGTGAGTGGAGTTGGTACCGCAAACGGAAAGATTTGGGGTGTAAGAGACAGAGGAAGGAGTAAGGAAGGTAAGGTAGTCAGTCAAGGGGTAAAATAGTAGAGGTAAGAGGTTAAAAATAAAAAGGAGTGAGTAAGAGCAAGAGCAAGAGAAAAGGAGATTGATTCTTGGTTGACTGTAACGACTGTAAGAGCAGAACAACGGCGTCTACCTTAGTAGTAGTAGTAGCCAACCAAATATTCACGAAGACCTCGAAATCGAGAAAGAAAGAAAAAAGCAACGACGGGATGCGACGTGACGTGACGTGACCAAGAGAGACTTGAAACTCAAACTCAGACGTCAGTCAGTCAGTCATTCAACGTGGGGAAAGGCAAGAGATTGTTCCAAGAATATCTTATCTTACGGCACAAGCACTCCGATGTAACTTGACTTGTTAACTCCTATATCGGGAGTACCTTGCCTTGCCTTGCCTTGCCTTTGCCTTTAAATGAATGATCTGCAAGCGATGGTCTAGTCTAGTCTGGACGTGATAATTGACAGATTTCATCCATTGTTTGGACACGTGCTCATTGTTTATACCCGATCCCGTGGTTCAGTTGCTGATCATGCACCCAAATCTAGAGTCAATAGTTTGCAAGGACTTGAGTGTTGTACCTGGTCTAGCAAAAACTCTTTTTTTTTTCTTCTATGGCAGTGGCTCATTCATCCCTGTATGTATTATTTTATTAGCTGCGTGGCGGCTGCTCTGTTGGTTGTTGATGGATTTCTATTTTCGTCTCAAGGCCCATCCCGTCATGTCGGGTTAATGACGTGGAGGACGGGTCTAGTTAGGTACATGCAGTAATCCTGGCAACCAAGCTCCCTATTAACCACCATCTTTACGGGGTACTCCTCCACGATCTGTGCCTCATTCTGTTCTATTCTCGATTTTACCTTATCTTCATTACTCAGCGGCATTTGCTTGCGTGGCATCGACTTGATCAACATGATCAATCCTCGTGTTGGTCCCCGGTTCCCACGAACATGATTCATACTAAAGTATGGACTTCTTATGCACCCCTGTATCCGTATAAGTGGAAGATATCCAAGCATGTTCAGACGAAATTGCGAACAAGTATTGTGAGATCGCTAGGGATCTACCACGCTTAAACAATCAGCTCTTTTCAATTGTAACTATCTGCCATTGCTGGAAAAATAAATCAGTTTGGGCATGTCTCTGCAATGTCTCAACTTGGTATCATTCACGTGTTCCTATGTTTCATTTCCAAAAGCAGTGTGAGCCATTCATATGACTGCTTCACACCACTCTTGGATCTTTCAGCTAAGGTCAGCAGCTGAGCTGATCAGTCAATTAATTGGAAGGAATATGCCAAAGTTGAGTTTGACATTTAAAGTCATAACTGAATTATCCCATCCCCAAACGCCCAATCATATCCGCGACGATACAATCCGTCGGTTACATGTTTCTTATAATACAATGAGGCGAGCCTGTTCTTACAAACTGAGTTGCTTGTCGTGCCACTCGCTTTACACGGCAGAGTATATGCCAGTCACGTACTTGCCGCACTCAATCTTTTGTTCCAACGAGACCTTTCGACCCTTTCCACCGTCCAGGCGGATTGTCTTGCGAGGAGTCACGGACAACCGGTGGAAGTCTGGTGAACCCTCCTTACGAGCTTCGGCTACGCTATCCAGAGCGGCAATATAAGCTGGAGCGTTCAAGTTGGTTCGTTTTCCGGTGCCAAGCTGATAGTGCTCATTGCCACCCCAGAATACGACGTCTGCTCCCCAGTTGGTCTCGTTCTCGGTCCCTTGACCCGTGACCGAGACTTCGGTGACATTGTCCATGATGGCCGAGCAGTGAGTGGCCCCGACTGACAGAGACTTGAATTTAATGGGGCTCATCTTATTGGTTTTCTCGTCAAACTCGAACAGGGACGAAAGACCCTTCACCTTGGTCGGCTTGGGCGAGACGTGTGACCATCGACCAGTACCCAGTGTTCCGTAGACTCCTTGGCCGCAAGCCCACAGATCTGTGGTCACGGGAGGAAGCCTTCTCGCCGGAGCAAGAGCCTTTGTGTTGCCAGGAACTGTCGTGCTTTTCGCATCCACAGTGAAGAAAGTATTGTTCCCACCTGCCGCTATGGATGTCACAGTCGGGACAAGCCCAGTGCCAGCGTAGGACAGGTTGGTAGGAACCATCACCGGGGTATCAGAAACTGAAAGGCCAAAGTCGGTATCGATTCCAAGCTGGCCGAATGAGTTGTCACCAAATCCAAAAATACGTCCAGTTTTATCAAGAACAGCCGAGTGGTAATCGCCAGTTGCAATCTGTGCCACGTCGAATCCCTTTAGAGTAGTGATTTCGTGAGGTTGGTCGTAAGGTCCCTTGGGCCTGTTATGCCAATTCAAACCTGCAATACCCATCTGACCCTTGGAAGGAAACTCGAGGGCACTAGCAGCAGCGGAGAAGACACGTCCTTTGGAGGTGAGCATGAGACAATGCTCCTGACCGCTGCTGATGTCCTTCACGGTTTCACCATATGACAGACCAGGTGGTGTCAAATTACGGAAATGTATGTTCTCTCGGGCACCGCCGGATCCCCATATAGACCAAGAGGACTTTTTCTGTTCCTCTTTCAGACCACCCTCTTGATCGTTGCGAGACGCAGGGATAGAATACACATTGCCGTTGCGCGACAGAGCAATAATTCGATCAAGCGAAACATCAATTTTGACAAGATCTTTGCCTGTAAGTGTAGGCACGGGTGAAGGGTCTTGCTGATTGTAGCCCAAGCCCCATTGAACCAGATCACCCTTCTCAGTGACAGCTGCACCGAAGATGGATGTCAACTTGAGGTCCCTGAGAACCTTGTCGTCAAAGAATGAGATCCTTCGAGGTACTTTGACATATTTTTCACTGGAGTTAGGATCGATGACCTTTCCAGCATTGGAACCCCAAGCATAAACTCCAGGATGCTCCCAACTATTCTTAACTTGGAGATGTTGGGAGCTGATAAGATCTCGGTTCTCTTCCTTGGACTTGACTTTCTTGCGAGGCTTCTCAAACTCGAGTTCAGCCTTAGTAGGAACTTCGTTCTTATCGACTTCAGCGGGTGTCGAAGACTTCCCAGTCAATATAGGATAAAAGTAGGCCCCAGCAGCAGCAAGACCAAAGACAGCTGCAAAACTAATAATTTTACCACCGCGGTTGGGAGGAGGTTGAGAATACTCGCTGCCATAATCGTGGGCGTAGCGAACCCATTGGCGCCGAGATATAGTGAGAGGCTGACGAGCTCGGGAGCGAACAACAGCTCGCCCAAGAGTCGCTCGAGAAACGTTCATTTTGAAAACTTGCTAACTAGCAAGGGGCCGGAGTCAATGGAATTGGTGATATCTGCTCCAAGAGATTCTAAATTGCCTTAAAAGTTGAACTCAGTGTCGCCTCCCGATGAAGGAGAAAATGTTGTGAGGTCATAGAGCTGAAGCTCCCGCAGTAGCTAACTTATTTACGGACAATGGTCAGCAAAATTCTTTGGGCTGTGGCAGGTCTACTAAAGACGATGAACTGTGCCACAGGCCGATCTGAGCACGCGCCACATACTGCAGGGTCTTGTCGTCCATTGATAGTGGAATGCACTGAGAAATTGCTCCACATTTTACCGTCCATCGGCGGTTCGGCCGCGTTAGCTCCGACTTTAACATTACACGCCTGTTGCGTGGCTTCTAAGGTTAGTAGGTAACTTACAGGAGCTCCCGCGAACCCTCGAGCTCTGTCAACACCATGTACGAGGACTCTTGGTATACGCTGATGCCCGACTTGGGCACCAGCAAGAAGAATCACTCTAGTAGCCATAGTCAAAGCCATGGTCACCGTCGGAAGGAGTCTCTGCTCCAACAACCCAATGTATGCCCCCCCGCGAATTGGCACCCCGCCATAATCGTTGAAGCTCATAAGATGGGTGTAGGAAACAGGCCAAACACACGAAGCTGTGACGCCATTGCCAAATGTTTACGAAGAAATTGAGGATACCGACACTCCACCAGAACCGACGGTCCTTCGCCGGGCCAGTTCCTACTCCGACTTCTATCGAGTGGTCAAAGAACAGCTCTCTAAAGACACACGACTACGACCAAAGAAGACCGACAAGCACAGTAGAGCATGGGAAGCTCTGACGCTTTCAGACTCTAGTCGCAAGCTTGAAAAACAAGACGCCAGCAGCTTGGACTCGTACGATGAGCAATTACTGGATGCCAGTCAGCAGGAATACTTGTATGCATACTGCGTCATGCGAAGATGGCACTTCTATCAAGACAGGCAGCGCTGACCGAGACCAGATTATATCGCGACCAACTTACTATTACGGAGCGTCACTTAGATGGGCTTATCGAAGATGCAAACGCGACGCTAAAACTCCTTACCTCCCTATCGAACTCTTTTGGCTCCGTCGAGGCGCAAACGTCAACTTTCCAATCGCAATGCGAAGAACTTTTGCAGGAACAAAGAAGGCTCGAAGTCTTGGCCGACGAAGTTGGGACCGATCTTCATTACTATGCGTACCTCGACAATGCAACACGACGTCTCAATGCGCCAGGCGCCAGCCGATTGGTCGATGATGCTTCCTTTGGAGAGATGGTTGAGAACATTGACGCCTGCATCGTCTTTATGGAGAATCATGTAAGAGTTCGTCACATTCGCTTTCAAGAGCAGATGCTAATGTAATCAGCCGACATACCGCGACCGCGATACCTATCTCGCACGGTACACTGCGCTTCTCACAAAAGCCCTTCATCTCCTTGAACATGGCTATAAGACCTCACTGGAGAAGGTATCGCCTGAGGTTGGACGTCAGATTATAGCTACAAAATCCGAGTCGGCTCGCCATGCGCTTGCGTATGGTCGTTTCCAAGAGATGATGCTGGACTCGTATGGTCTGATACCCAACGTTCACCGAATCATACGCCGCGCATATGATTCTTACGGCCAGCGAAACGAGTCCTGCACTCACTTTGAGACTTACGCAAATACAGCCAATAGCATCATTCATACCCACCTCACGACACGAGATCGCGACTTGAAGGTTTTGACGCAATCTGATATCGCAGAGTTCAATAAAGAAGTCAAGAGCCTGTCAGCCGAGACAGCATCGCGGAATTTTATCAAACAATGCTTTGAACGCATGTACAACGAGGAGAATCTGTTCGTGAAACTCTTCGATTTGGAACCCATATGGACACAAGCAGCAGACTCGGTATTTCAGGCGATCAAACCCATCAACACCACCATTGCTCATCCTGGCAACTTGACGCCATTGGTGACTAACCTCCAAACTGTCCTACAGACTGCCCCGTTGGAGACAACGTGCAACGTGGTGGGCTTGTTAGCCAACGAATATTTTGGTGCCGATTTGGATGATATGGAGTCGCCATATTTCATTAAATGCAAGCAATATACCTCACAGCTTCTTGCCCATCATCTGTGGCCCTTGACAGATACCGTTTTTGAGGCAGAAGTCACAAAAACGATCACCAAGGCGCCTGTTCAAGACGCCTCTCTGAAGATCGGACCTGTTGTCGGTGGCGTGGCGTCATCAAACGCCCATCCCTTGGTCAAACAAGCCATCAAACTTCTGAGCATGTATGAGAATTGCATGCCTAAAGAAAGATCTGTACGTGGACTGTCCTCTAGCACTGGGTTTGGCTAACAACTTGGTAGTCGAAAAATAGTTCAGTTGTGTTCAATATTGTTCGAGAAACCATTCAGGTGCTCCAACGTGCAGAAGCAAGGATACAGTCATTAAAGGCTGGGACAGATCCTGATCTTTTTATGGTAAAAAACTTGCTCATCATAAAGAATGAGCTGGTTTCCTTGGAGATCGGTGACATTCGAAATCATGGTGCTTCTATGCAGCACTTTGTTCACATCTGGGACACCCTGAGCCCCCAGAATTGGGTCGGTTTCTTTTCCAACATCATCGGCGGCGGTCTGTGGTCTAGAGGCACACCCTCCGTGACAGCTAAAACCCTGACTGTTGAGGATATGAACGAGCAGCTTGATGAGTTACTGCGACAGTCTATCTACAACTTCACACATCGCTGGGGTACTCTGATGAACGACTCGCAGAATAGAAAGCCTGGAGTGAAGCCAATCGCGAAGGTGGAAGCTGAACTTGAAAGCTTACTCATGACTGCGTTCAGCAACCAGCCTGAAGTGGTTGGAAAACTCAAGGAGGCTATTGAGCAGCATGCGCAGGCGCAGAATGATGTGAAAGATGAGAAGCAGGGAGTGCGACGATACTGAAGAGAAGGAAATTGGGTGTGACAATAGAAGCGAGTGTTGCCTGATATAAAAGATCCGGACTGAAGATCTCGGAATAATGAACAACTTCATATGCACATACCTACATACGTAGCAGCTAAATATGTCGGTTTCTCGCGGTTCTAGGTAGAGCTTAGATCCCGAGTTCCGGCTTTTATTAGCCCGAAGTCGGTGTCCACCTTTTTGATGGGAGTTTCCATTATGAAATTGTTAGAAAGGTACATCTTGGGAACGGCCCCCGGAGAAGATACCGATAAGAATGTCGAGGAATTACAGTGTGATCCATCAGCCTCTGACGGGCTCTTCTCCGAACTTTGCTTGTACTGTTGTATCTCAACACCGACAGTCCGGGCTCCGTTACCGGCTTTGTAATGCTAGCACGTCATTTGCCGAACGCCCTCCGCGATAAATCGACCCCGGATTGCGATATCGATTCGCGCGCCCTAAAATAAGTTTGTTTGGGGTTTCTTATCTTTTACTCCCCCTTTGTTGTCTTATCTCTAGCGAGCTTCACCTACTTTTCTCGTTAGTTACCTTTTGGCTGTTGAAAGGCTCATTCATTGCTCGTCTCGTCTCGTCGAGGAGAAAGGAAGGCCCGCCAAATCGAAGAGATGGACGCTCTTGAGCTGGAGTCGGCCAAGCAGAGCCCGGCCATTGAGACGGCCAAGGATCTCTTCTCTGGCGCTGTTGGAGGAATTGCGCAGGTCTTGATTGGTATGTCTCGTTGTTCCTTTCGTTCGAATATCAGGGAGTCGGTCAGCCAGCGCAAAGGGAACCCAAGATTTCTCTGCTGGCTCAAGATAATAAGCTTACCCTCCCTCCACCCATGAAGTCGTCACCAGCATATTTGCGCAACAGTACGAACTCAACCCCGTTGCTAACTCTCTCATCTCAGGTCAACCCTTTGACATTGTCAAGGTCCGACTGCAAACTACAACGCAATACTCGTCTGCCATCAACGCCGCCACCACAATCTACAAGAACGAGGGTGCCCTCGCCTTTTACAAGGGAACACTGACACCACTCATCGGTATCGGAGCCTGTGTTTCCGTCCAATTCGGTGCCTTCAACGCTGCCAAGCGCTGGTTCCAAACTCGCAACAACGGAGCCGAATTGTCTTATCCTCAATACGGCGCCGCGGGTGCCTTTGCTGGTATCTCTAACTCGGTTCTCTCAGGCCCCATTGAGCATATCCGTATCCGCCTTCAGAGCCAGCCTCATGGCGCCGGTCGCCTATACGATGGTCCTGGTGATTGCATCCGTAAACTCGGAGCTCACAATGGTGTTCTGAGTGGCATCTACCGCGGTCAGGCTGTCACCATCTGGCGAGAGGCTTTCGCCTACGGTTCCTGGTTCACTGCCTTTGAGTACATGATGAACTCCGACGCTGCCCGCAATAAGATCGACCGCAAGGATATCCCCGCTTACAAGATTGCTCTTTACGGTGGTCTTGCCGGTGAAGTTCTCTGGCTTTCCAGCTATCCCTTCGATGTCATCAAGAGCAAGATGCAGACCGACGGCTTCGGTGCCAACCAAAAATACGTCACTATGCGAGACTGCTTCTCAAAGACTTGGCGAGCTGAGGGGGCGGCTGGTTTCTGGAAGGGTATCGGTCCTACACTGGCGCGAGCTATGCCCGTCAGCGCTGGAACTTTCATTGTTGTCGAGATGACCATGCGAGCTCTTAATAGCTAAACAAAAGCAAACAGTGCGGAACATGGAACGTGGGAAATGTTTGATCTTTTGATGCAATAAAACGTATTCGGGGGCCCAATGGTTAGAACAAAAAGGGAAATGATATTTTTAGAAGGTCACGGAGAGATTCAACACGTGAGACATGAGCGATATACCTTGGATAAAGGCATCGAATGCATGATAATATACCCAATTTTAATCTATTTCGGTTTACCACCCTACGTTCTCGTTGTTCTCGACACGACGCTGCAGAATGTTTCTTGCGCCTTGTGGTGATATCCCTTCAAGATGGAGTTCCTCAAGCACCTTGCGCGCCTCTTCGTTGTCTGTGAAGACTCGATCGCTGGCTTCCTTGAGTGTCAAGCCACTCGTCTCACCCGCTTCAACCGGAAGACTTAGAAGCTGCATACCCTCGGTCAAGTTGTCGAGGACAGATGAACCATTAGGGATGTAGCGTTCGATAGTAGAAACCAAGGCAGCGCCATCGCGACGGAACTGGGCTGCACCATATGTGGTGAAGGACTGACGCATAAGGACACTTTGCCATAGATAATCTTGAAGCTTGACAAGGGCTTCACGGCAGACGCGGCGGAACACTGCAGTTGAAAGAGCTCTGATGAGAAAGTCAAAGTTGCGCTGGAGGATGCGAAGTGGCTCATCCAGTTCTGGTGTGATAGCAAGCTCATCTATTACCGTGTTAGCTGATATGTTTGACATATTGGGCACAGTGCGGCACGCGAACTTACCAAGGATAGCAGTTTCACCAACAGTTGTCCATTGAACACGAGTGGTGTATGCTCGGAAGGCTTTATTGTGCGACTCGACCAAAGCACCAACAAGAAGTTCTTGAGCAGCCTTGCGTCGCATGTTATAGGCACTCGCTGTCTCATCAAATAGAGCCCCATCTTCGTGTTTCTCTCCCACTGCTGTAGACGTGCGATCCTTCACATCATCGTAGCTCATGGTACTCGTAATATTGTTGCCCTGGCTAGATCTGTGCAAAGCTCGAGTCTGAAGTTCATCCCACAAAGAGACAAAGAACTAAAATGTTAGCTTCATGAGATAACTTACAGGCGGTTTACATACCTCCTCGTTGCTCCAGTCTTTCAGAATATTGACAATGTGGTCAGCACTACCAATCACTTTGCAGAGCACCTCAAAACCACCTGTACCCTCAAGAACAGCAAGATCCTCCTTGTTCGCAGCCAAAGTGCGACCAAAGGTCGTAGACATGCTCTGATAAGCCTGGAGTGAGTCTCGAAGGCGATCGTGATAAGCATCCAAGATTTCAAGTTGAACGCCGATCAAGAAGCGAATTTTGTGCTTGAATGTACGCACCCTCTCGTACTGACTTGTCACAGATCGCAGAAGATCAGTGACACGCACAGCAGCATATGTTGGCTTCATCTTGCCCTGGAGCGCATAATCATAATCGATATTGCGGGCATCTTGTGACTCCATGATAGTATTATATCTCTCAAGAGCGAAATCCTTCTCAGCCTCGAACCACGTATCAAAGTGGTCATCCAGTATATGTGCAGTTAAGCCAGACCATCCATTTTCAACATCGCCGCCGTCGTAGTTGAACTTGTAGCGAACATTTTCGTCAAATGCCATCAGCTGTGACATGAAACTACTCAGGAAGGAGGGGCTCTTAATAGCTTCGAGTGCGACCAATGAGGTTTTCTCCTTCAGTACTGGTAGTAGTGAGGTAATAAAGGCAGAGACAGGGTCGATATAAGCCAGGTTTGTCGCTACAGCAGTGTCCCGGAACCTTTCTGCTAGCAAATAGCCTAGATTGTCCCGGAAGAAATCCTCCCATTTCTCAACCAGTGCGATAAACCACGGGAGACAATGAGTCCCAAATGCCTGAGCCCCGCTGGTTGGCTTGTCGCTGAGGAAATGGAAACGAAACTCGGAGACAAAGATGGAGGCCATGATTTCAAATGGTAGTAACGTAACAAGCTTGTCAGTGTGTGCTGTTTCCGGCTTTTGAAGATCGATGAGCTTTTCGATGCAATTGATCCATTCCTCGTCCATCTGCAAATGGGTGTCAATCTTGGGCCACTTCCTCTGCTTCAGGACGGCCTCAAGTTCCCCAGACATGGTAGATTTGATCTCATCCCAAAGTGAAGCGGTCAGAGCTTCGGCATATGCGACGAGGTGAAGGCCCTCTTGGCCAGGTAGGCCTTGTAACTTTTGAACATGCTGTTTCAACTTGATGTAAGGCTCCAATGAAGCTTTGGGGTTCTGAGGCAGAAATGATCTCGCCTCTGCTCGTAATTTTTCAGCGTCTTGCAAGAGAACAAGGTAGCTCTGGGCACGCTCAACGGCCTTGATCTTGTTCATAGGCGACTTGAGGCGTTCAATGGCCTGATCTGGGGCATCCGAGGCAGCATAGATCTGAGCACGAAGATCAATGCTCTCTTGAAGCTTTTGAAACTCTTCTATGCGAGCAGCAAGCGACCCTTGACGATCATCAGCAGTACGCCGGGTCTCTTCGAGCTCTTTCACAGCTGTATCCAGCTGGGATTGCAGTTGGTTTCGTTGAAGCTCGACATTTGCGATAAGGGTGTCGAGATCTTCAAGGTCAGAAGTAGACTGGAGCTTGTCGTCCAGGAAGTCCTCAACTCGAATGTCGAGTGATGTTCCTTGGTTGCTGGCGGCTACTGCTGCCATTGTATATAGTGGTTGTGCGTTGGCGTTTGTGAGTCTCATAGCGCAACGTAGCTACTCTACTCTAAATGACGTGGGGAGTGTGCCCCACTAAATCCGATAGCTACATACTTCTTCTAGATACAAGTGTTTCTGGAAGCTGAGATGAACTCCCATGACATGATCAAGCGCGGAGTGCAAAGAATATTCCGAGCGGAGATAGAATAGTTTGAAACGTCCGACACCGACTTCATTCGAAGAGACTCGTAATTGGAGTCAATTGCGGTAAGTGAAAAGGACCTGAAATTCACGGGTGGCTGAACGCCAAGCCTGGAGAATGAAGTTATTCGGGTGGCTGGGTTCTCATGAGATGAGGGTTGTCATGATGGATATCACGGCTCTCTCGGGAGAATAAGCTCACGGTTACGACGGAAAGAGTTCACATGTCATGTTGATCTTGTGCTACTAAGAGAGCAGTCGTCGTCAGACACTTGAGTACTGCAGTTCATGTGAATTCCGATTCAACCGCGCTGCCTAAGTAAATATTGGATAACATGCGAATCGGACAGCAAGATGTGCTGTAATGGAAGAAAGCAGAACTTGGATCCTACAATGAATACATATGTTCCCTTAAAGTGGTGCTGTCTTGATAGAGACGAACTTTTATAACTTGCGTGGTAGTTTTCGCTGTAATTGTGTGATCCCGAGTTTCTGTCCACACCGAGTACGGTTTGGCCGCGGGATAGTCGTTGGCTCCGACAGAGTGGATAACAATATGACTTCTTTAGGTCGAGTTGGGGAGAAAAGACTCTAGACTCCGTGACCAAAAGTCGGGGAGTTTCAAGCCAGTTCTCGCTTACTCGGGGGTAAATGGGGCAAATAAATTGAGACCAGGTTATGAACAGGATAACCGAGGAGATGGATCTCAGCTACAGGAAATGCCCGAGCACGATACCTGGATCAAGGCGCCAAATGAGCGAATACTCGTCAATTGAGGCTATCGACGTCAGTAGCCAGTCCAGGCAGAGGAGCAAATCAAGAACCTATGATACAATTAGTACAATATGAATTGTTCGATAGCTCGACATAGTACGGATGAGTGAGAGTCCATTCGAAACGGCGCCAAATCGTCATGACAACTGCATTAAGCTGAGAGAGGCCCCGCTATAGCTTCTATCCTTGGCAACCCTTGGCGGAATCTGGGTGCTGACGAGCTCTGGTCGTATTAGAAACGCGTCGACTTTGCGGCGAAGCGCTACGTAAGATCGTAGATCCTAGGGTTCAGGGATCAAGCCCAGGAAGTTGCTCATCTGCGCTGCTGCAGGTCCAATAACACCTTGCCGCTTACAGCTTAGCGTCCGATCGTGTCTAGGCTTCTCCTTCCCTCTGCGGCGCCGGTTAGCGGGTTGCCCGGTGCTGAAAGGAGCACCCCTGGCCCTGTCTTGCCTGTCCAGAGCTCGCCCAGCTGGCAACTGTGGCTCCACATGTAAAACGTCACCGTCGCCAGGCCAACGCGAGTAAATAGGTGGCTGGGTACTACACCTCTGCATCGCCCACCGAAAAGTCCAGAGGTTGGTAGTTATCCCAAGTCTTTCCCAGCCATCGAATATCCGCCCAATTGCCTGGTATTGGTATACGAAACTGCTCCGACTAATTGACTGACTGACCGCTTCTCTCCTTTCCTTCTCTCCTTTTCTCAGGAGATTCTCTAACAAAACCAATAAGTCTTCACCCTCGTTAGCAGAACGTGTGAACTGATCTTCAAGGCTCTTGATTTATCGTTGCCAACTCTCAACTTAACTTGACTTCTTAACTTGACCTCCTTTAACAAGATCTCACTATTACAGGGCCCGACTTTCGCTCGTTGTCACCAACCGTCGTCTTTAGCCCACATACATTCCAGTGTCGATTGTCTACCGAGACATCGATTTCTCCCGCCCGTCCGCATTCCACCGCTTCTTCACCTTCACCTCGATAAGAACCAGTTGTTCCCGAGACAGATTGCCTGATCAAGTCCAGTGGAGGAAGTTCGGGGTCGATCAAAGGATCGCTTCCAGAGTGTTACGCAACCAAGCGGTAACAGAAAGAGCAAGGAAACCAAGTGATATCGGTCTTGAGAAACTCGTGTTTGTCGCTCCCGAACTGGGGGACGGGCGCAGACAACTCAGTTGTTTCCCGCCGCTACTTCAACCGACAACAAGTTGAAGGAGTGCAGGATCAACATCATTCACGATGGGTTCCGGGACGAGCAGCAGCAGCAGCTCGTCCTCTAGAAGGCAAAAAGTCCAGGTCGGCTGGTATCGTAAGTCATTGTCTAGTCTAGTCTCGGGACATCGATCCAATGTCTCAGCTGATATCGTCCGCATCGCTAACATCCAATTTCACTAGGCTTTGTTCCATTCCTCGGTTATCACCATGTGTTGATGATCCTTATCGCCATCGCCATTATTCTATTATGTGAGATATTTCACCCCTAATTGAGATGACGCCTATTCTAACCAAAACAAGCACTGCTTCTCGCTGGCTGTTCATCGTCCTCGCCACTTATTCCCGACATCTTCCTACTATCTATATACTACAAGGACTACACAGCAGTGCCCGATACAGCCCAGGTCGACTACAACCTCCATTCAGCTATCGAGAACATCGCGGGTGACGCTTCATTGCAAGCTCGCGTTGGTTACTTCGGTATCTGTATCAACCCTGACGGTGGTTCCTGGCTGTGCAGTAACAATGCCACTGCACTGGCTAAGGAGGTTGACGTGGACCAAGATCCTCTCAACCTCATCTGGCTGGCTGCTCAGTTCAAAGATATGATTGTATTCCCATATCTCATGTGAGTTATCACTCCGCGCGCACCGAGATCGAAGCACACTAACAAGATTCTCAGCATCATCGCCATCATCTTTGCTTTCGTCTGCCTCCTGCTCCTCGCGACTTTCCCCGGATGGCACGAGGAGACTGATTCAGAAGGTTCCGACCGTGAAGTCAAGCCTTTCCCGTCTCGTCCTGTCTCCCAGATTGCCCTTGCCCTGATCTTCGTCTCAGCCATCTTCGTCCTTGTGTCGGTGCTATGGCAACATACAGCATCCGTAGCCGCCTCGGTTATAGCCCAGGATTTCGGAAACGGAGCTGTCAAGAGTGGTGTGGGCACCAGCGCCATGGTATTGGGTTGGTTCTCATTCGCCCTACTGATAGTCGTCACTATCGGTCTACTCATTATGATCCTCAGTATAAGCGTTCTCAGTTCGATGGTATAGGACACCTCGAATTCACCTGAGTCATCGCGGACTATTGAGGACTAAAGTTGTCGAATAAATGTACATATGTCGACTATAATCTTCGGCACGAGGATGGTAAGATCAAAGACGGTAAAGGGCATCAGCATCGGAGTTAAGGAAATGATTTTGTTTATTTTAAAAGAACGTTGAGCGATCGGTTATAATTTCGGTCTTTCAGCCTCGACATGGGACGGCACAGTGACACCGTACCGCATCGCTTTATTCTATTCACGACATAGCTTGACTCATGAAATGACGAGATATCGGATAATCGATATGATGGCCACTGAAAACAGAGGTTCCTCGACCGAAACTCGGCACGACCATGACCAGCAACGATGAAGCGAGCGAAACGAGGAACGCACATCTTTTTTTTGCATATAGACTGAGGGACCACGCAGAAGACCGACCTCTCAAGGTGAGAGACCGCGTGGGATGGATGCGCTACAGGAAACGATTTTTGAGACCACGAATGGGATGTGGTACGGGAATATGGGATATATGTCTTGACGTGTGAGGAGGAATGGGAATAGTTGATCGTCATGTATTATCAAGGCAATTTATTGTCGCGCGTTTGCGAAATTAAAGATTTGGGTCTGGTTTTGATATCTGTTTGCATTGCTGATCACTTTCCATGCTTCTTATTATAGATTGAACTTGCGAGTGTGTGTTTGTTTGTGGGAGAGAGAATA
Source organism: Fusarium sp. NRRL 53293 (assembly GCA_013759125.1). Lineage (NCBI taxonomy): Eukaryota > Fungi > Ascomycota > Sordariomycetes > Hypocreales > Nectriaceae > Fusarium > Fusarium sp. NRRL 53293. The sequence continues at coordinate 75,887 of JABSTN010000230.1, forward strand.
ATGTTGGCGCTTGCGGCACCTTGAACGGGCAGGGTTTGATGGATGAAAATCAGGGAAAATGGCTGAGCCTCTATGTTCATAGGTAGTAATGGGTTCCTTCTTTACTGAGGGTCATCAAGACAATAAATTGAGTTGCGAATAGCTTGCTTGTTATCTAACGCCTCGTGAGACAGGTTGACATTTTGCATATAATCTCATTTGACTAGATAGGTAGAAACCTCGTTAAATCATTAGTGAACTCAGATACAGCACTTAGCAGTCGGTCTGTATATATCTCTGGGGTGAAATGCTTCCAGTTTTTCTCATACCTGAACAGTTGTTCTCTCAGTTGCTTCAAAATCACTCATCATAGTAACGTATCTGTTGAAAACTCTTGTTAATAACCCTTGGTCGTCCATCCTTGACATCTTTGCAGCTTATACCCAGAAACTCGACTACCATGTTGCACAATCTTTTGGTACATCATTATAATCCTTCATCACTTCCTTTCGCTGGTTAAGAGTTGGCTTCCTCGTTATTTGCTGTTGTAATGTTGATGTTGGTTGACTAATGGCTCGTCCTCTTCTGCTAGACCCCGGATGGAAAGTCTGACAGTACGGGTTTATGTTCGTAGGTAGGCTATCCTCTGCTGGAAGCTCGACAGGTGTTGTGTTGATTTGGATAGCGAGTTTCTGGTCCAACGGCACCTCGTTGGGTCGATTTAGATGGCTCAACGCACCAACAATGGGGACCATATGGTGTGGAGAACTATCAAGCTCAGCAATTGGCGGTATATAGCTGTATTCAGGTCTTGTCAAACCCGACGAGATGGAAGATATTGTTGTAGAAGACGAATTTGACCACCTGAGCTGCCCCGGATAGTGACCAGACGGCATATGGTGGAGCTGAGACGCTGGCCGTGTGGCTGCTGGGGGTATTGAAAGTGAATGTTGCTGATAATAAGGGCTTGAGATGTTTGACGATAGACGTGAAGGAGTGTAGTTGAGGCTTTCTCGCTGGCTAGTTTGGCTCAGATCAGAGACACTATCATAGGAGCTATGAAGTGGAAGATGTTGATCAGAACCATTATGAATGAAGTGGGCACGCCGCCTTTGAGATGGGGCTGTCACTGGTCGGTTCAATGGACTATTGTTGGCTGGCGCCAGAGGCGGCGAGTCTCTCCAGTCTAAGGGGTCGCCTAGAAGCAGACTCAATCCTGCGAGGGCTTCACTATCGTAAGTGGCACTTGAAGTGAAAGACTTAGGTAGAGCTGTGCTGTTCATGTTGACTGGAACAAGCTCAGGTAGTGATTCAGGAGCATGCTCTATATGCATCGTCTGCGAACTCGTTGATCTATGAAGAGACTGGGGTACTTGGAGCGAAGATGGAGTTGTTGGTGTTATCGATTCGGCGTTTGTGTTGAGGACTATGGTTGGAGACTGAACAATTGGTGGTTTCCTGTGAGCAGCTAGAGTGACACATACTGTTAGATCATTGTATCGATGAGTACATATTCTGGGAATGTTCAACTTGCCCGTCATGCCACCAAGGAGATCCCCTAGCAGCGCGACATTATCAAACACTGCGGTATCATCTCTTACACCACACTTCTCCTTGACTCTCACAGGTTCAGGAACAGGAGCCAAAAGAGCTATTTGTCTCAAAAAGTTCAACTCGGCCAACACAGCGGCATGATGTCGACTGACAATTGGCTCCTGACTCTTGAACTCGCTCGCATCAACAAGTACCCACGCCATGCGTTTTGAAAAGGTGGTCTTTCCACCTCTGTCAGCCTCAGGTCGACACCTCTCGACGATCTCGCAGACTTCTTGAAGTCCTCTTTGAGCTGATTCGATAATGTTGTGTACCCGGTCAAGAACCTTTGGGCGGCGCTGCAGAAGATGGAGACATTCTTGCCGTAATTCTATGAGATGTTGAAGATCCGAGTCGCATGTTCGAACGAGCTCGAGACTGCGACGGATATCATTTGGGACCTGGTCGTGGTCCAGCGCCCAGGTCAGGAGGTTGAAACTTGCATGTATTGCCTTGAGGGGGTTGGGCATGATGAACGAGAATTGAATACTGTGTTCTTGTAAGTGGATAGTCTCATATAATGGAGTTTTCTGGTGACTTTAGTGAGGAGAGCAATATGTGAGTGATCGTCGAGGTATTGATTAGTCCTTGTTAGGCTGCAGGTGATGAATGATGCGAGACAACAATCCTCGCATTAGTCTTCCCCGCTCAGACAAGAAAAGAGAGAACAAAATTAGGCTGTGATGCCAGCCTATTTCTGATTTGCACAATATTCATACACTATCATATCGCTAAGACCCATGCTCAGAGCTGACGCCAAAGGTGATATTGAGGCATGTGGCTTGCATATCTAGAAGCAGGCTCTGAGAAAAGACTCAGCTCTCAGCCACTCACGCCCAATCAACTAAGACAGGCCAATAGTCGGATGTAATCCATCAGCTGGGTAGTTAATTGGATATGTATTATTAGTGTGTTGTGGTGTTGGTTGCAAATTCGGTTCAAGCGCATGCAGACAGTCACCGGTATGTCTAAGAAAGATAACAGTAGACATTCACGTACTCACCGAGTGGTTTTACTTACTCAAATCATGGCATAGAAAACCAAATATGTTGTTTGTTCATGGATGGCGACTGTCAGTCTCTTGCAAGTTGACTCCATCATAAACACACTCATTACTGGACGTGGGTATAGTTCTAATAAGCCATGCCATACAGGACTACATATTGAGCCTTGTGCAGCTCACCAAATCCAACCATCCAATAAATGAAACCCAATGACCAAAAAGTTGCAGTGAACGGGCTTCCTCTCCTTCACAGACTCACAGTCTCCGGTACTACGACCTCCTTGGGCGATCTATACCTCGTTCCATCGTTTTGGCTGAGCCTTTCCAAACCAGGACACACGACGATCCTGCGGTTTTTTGTAATGGGCGTACTGTTGCTAAAAACGAAACCCCAGTCACTCGGCTGTGATAGAACGACATAGCCCAGTTTGGTACACTCAAGAATGACAGCCTGCAGATGGTTCATCTGATCCTGTTGGCTAGCAGGGTCTTGTGTAACAAACATCTCCAAGAATTGGTTTAGCTCATTCGCTAGAGATAGAGCCATAGGGGAAGCTTCTGTCACTGACACTGGGAGTGGTGTTCTCTCACCCGGGTTAGGATGGAGAAGCAGAGCAGAGAGTGTGCGCCACCTTGAACGTGACAAGACAGTTGCTGAAAGTTTGATTAGCCCTTTCTCTAATCAGGCTCTGAGTTAATATGGGAATGTCTTACCAGGATTGTTTGCATTTTCAGCTGAGTGGCTTCTTTGCGCCAGCGTTGCAACCGCTAGTGGAAGCATGGACAAGCTGCTGCCAGAATTGAAATCGAGGCTCCGAAAGATGACATGAGAGAGGACATGACGAAGTCCAACTTGAGAGGTCTTGGGGCTGAGGCAAATGGCAGCAACTGTGTCTGCCTGCAGTCCTGACGCTTCTGGTGAGTAGCCAATATTGATAAGGCTCTGAGCCACCTCGGCGGGGTCGGCCTGGACTTGGGGTCGACGGTAATAGTTCTCGACATGTTGGTAAATGAGTTCGGAGAGTGAGCGCAACTCTGCTTGGATGTCCTTGTCGGGAGTTGCCTCGAGAAGAAACTGGCTGAGTTCAGCATCGTGCCTCGACGATGAAACTATGACCTGTGTCCCATCCTTGGGTTCCGTGTATTTCTGGTCTGCTAAAACGAATCCTTGGTTTTCTGGTTTGCCTCTTCGCCGTCTCCGGAGAAGTAGAAAGGCTGCTATGAGTCCCAGAGCAAGACCAGCAATGAGGCAGCCGATGGCAACTCCAGCGACAGGGCCGCCTTTGAGTCCATCCGACGATCTGTCCGATGGCTCTTCGTGGTCAGTTGGCTTCTCATCATTCAGAACTGTAGACGACGCGCTGGGTGAGATTCCTTCTTGGCTTGATGCCGCTGCCTCTGAAGTCTGCGCAGTGGTTTTAATTGTCGCCGCCTCTGTTGTATTCTGTACAAACACGTTGGTAATTGTTATGCCTTCAGGAGATACATTAATGTCTTCTTGGACAATGCTGGACGTAGTAGTTGTGATCTCCAGGACCGTCAGAATTGTAGGGTTTTTCACGACAGTTCCACTCAACACTAGAGTCGTTGAATTCATCTTCGTAGGTTAGAGATAAAGATTCTTCAAAGACAAGTAAGTAACTCAGGATACGGGGCAGTCGCTGCTGAAAAGTCTCAAAGGCGACAATAAGAAAAAGAAGGAGAACACAAAAGTCTCGAAAGCTTTCAGGGCCGGTGTTGCTTTTGACCACCAGCAAAGCCTCAGTATTCCCCAAGTTCCTCTCTTCTCCATCGAGGTCCAGCTAGCAGCATCCCTTTTCAAGCCACTCAGCACAGGGGACCATTGAGATGCATGTTTCATTATCAGGCTGAGGCCCAAGACCTAGTCTGTCATTTCCCAGCCGACCTGCTGCATATTGTCCCGCACACCCTCGGAGGTGCGTCCAACAAACCAATATCACCAAGTCTAGCTCCGACGGCTGAAAGTAGGCCTATAGCATGGGCCACTTCCGAGGCTTGTCACATTTCTGGCAATAAGGCTCTGAGATTATCTTTTGATTCTTCCTCGATTACTTCTGGAGAGAAATCGAGCAGGCTAACAAATGGAAGAGCAACCAGACTTGGCTATCTCTGTGGACCTTGGTACGACCTTCACGGGTGAGTAGCGGCCCGCAAGTACCAGACATAAGCTGATCCGTTCTAGGTGTCGCCTGGATGAGGCATGGAATCCCTATTCAGGTCGTCAATGACTGGCCGGGGAGCGACGACAGAGGTGATCGCAAAGTCCCCACGACAATCGTATACAACGCCGATGGAAGCATCTCATCTTGGGGATTCATGTGTGCGGACGATGACCACGATACGAGCAAGACACGTCGGGACTTCTTCAAGATCTTTCTAGATCCAGAGACCCTCGAAGCGGCACAGCACCAGGGCCTAAGCAACGTCCCGCAAAGCACAGCCCAGGCTCGCCAATTCGTGACAGATTATCTGAAGCAGATATATCTGCATATCAAAGACAGCATAGAAATGCGCATGGGCATAAAACATGTCGGTGGATGGGACCACATGGCCGTGCTGTTCCTCTTCAGTGCTCCCACGACGTGGACGAGTATGGCCATCGTCAACACCTTCAAAGGCGCAATCCATGATGCTGGATTCGGAACTGGAGGCCCAAAACACTCAGCATTGGTTGACCTCACAGAGTCCGAGGCCGCAGCCGTGGCAACTCTCAAAACTGGAGCTATAAGTCTTAAGGAAAATAGTGTATTCCTGACCGTCGACGCTGGTGGTGGCACAACAGACCTCGCTCTGATGCGAGTGACTTCCACAAACTCGAGCTTTCCACAGCTTTCTCAAGTCGCTGCCGTCAGCGGTGTAGGTGTTGGCTCATCACTTATTGATCGCGCATTCGCAAGACTTGTCTCGCAAAGAATGGCCGCGAATCCCGACTTCAAGCTTCCGGCTGATTTTGCAGCACGCATGGCTCGAAGCCAAGGATTCAAGAGCGTCAAGCACAAGTTTGGGGAAAAGGTATACATGCAACCAGTGTACAAAATCATGATGGAGGGTGTAGGATACGACGTGAGCCACGAAGGCCTCGGAGTTCAAGATGGACGCATGCTTTTTACCAAGTCAGTTACTGTCCCACTACTAAAAACGCATTCTCCGTGTCGACTTACCAAGTATGATGCATCCGCTGTAGGCAAGACATTCAAGCCCTCTTTGATGTCCATATCGAAGCAATCATGGCCCGAATTCACAAGCGACTTGACTGGTTGACCGAAAAAGGCCTTTCAAAACAAGTGGTAAGGCGCTCTGATTTGAAGCTCGACCGACGCTAATTACGTATACAGGAGTATGTGATTCTGTCCGGTGGGCTGGGTAGTTCAGCCTACGTCCGTGAGGTTCTCCAAGAACACTTGGCCAAGCTGCAACATCCAAATGCCCGAAATATCCTTGTTATACCCTCCCAAGACCCACAACTTGTTGTCGCTCGTGGAGTTCTCGAGAACAAGCGACAGAGGATGGAGTCGGGGAACAAATCCGTGCTTAGCACTTGGATTGCTCGAGCGAGCTACGGCGTAATCGTCCAGGAGGTCTACATGCCTGCACGACACTTCGATGAAGAAGTCCGACAAGATCCGTGGGACCCAAGTGTGAAGTGGGCGACTAACCAGATCCAATGGTTGATCAAAAAGGTATGCTCCAGGCCTTTCTTTTTGCTCACAGACTGAATTGACCAAAGGCCACAGGGAGATACCGTGGACCCGGACTCTCCGTTGGTCAAACGATTCGAAATCAGGCTGAAAGATGGAGACACTACACGAGCTTGGGATGCAGAAATTGTGGTGTCGAACAACGAGGCCGAATGGCTTCCTCGAAGCCTTAAACAAGCTGGCGTTATGAGACTTTGTTCTGTAAAGAGCAACCTCGCTGGCATCGAACAACACCAGCTCGTCCTCAAAGAAAAGCGAGGAACTTGTTTCCGGCGTGGGCACAAGTTCTACATTTGCAGGTTCGATATTCGAGTTATTGTTGCTCCAGCAGACCTGAGATTTGAGCTCTGGTTTGGAGGGACCAAGTTCTCTGGCAATCACCAGCCTATCTCGGTCCAGTGGGATGCAGCTAAAGGTTGAGAGACCAGGTGACCGAGATGGAACAAAGTGAGTGGCTTCACTCTAAACCACGAAACGCTGAGGAGATACCCCGGCTGCAGATGAAATATGTATGTACATTGATATATCCTCAGATGACTAGCGCCTTGTAATCATACATTACCTTATCCTGACCATTCTCCAAAAAACGCCCTTGTCGTGACTTTGACTTGCCCATAATGAAATAAGTTTACCACCTTGCTCCCTCCTTTTCAAAACTTCCACTTTCTTTGAGCAAGCTCTCGGTATACTGACTTGTAACCACGCGCTGAAATGCCGTTCATGTTGACCTCCTGAAAGGATGCGCTTCCGTGTTGAGAACCCATTCGTCAAGGCTAATGACGTTGGGCTCTGAAAAGAGTAGATAGTAGTACTTGAGAGTCTCGGAAATCCAGAAGCTCTCCATCTCATCCTTCAGATTGTTCTCTGTGCCCATCACGTCTTCGATGGCACTGTTGGCAAATTCGGTACGAGTAGCAGCAATTGTAGCTTGGAACATCTTCCAACCCTTGTCCATCCAGGTAGTATCGCCAGTAATGCGATACATGTACCAAACAGATTCAATCGCCTCAGGTCTGTAGCTTTATGTTAGGAGAGGCAATAAAAGCATTACAAATGCAAACTTACCGAAGGATGTAATTCCGGTTTATTATATCGGTGTAGCCTGGAGGTAGTTTTTCTCTTTGAATCCTCGACTTGACGTACTCCTCGTGCGTCACGGGCCTCTCCAGAGGTACATCATCAGAACCAGCAACTTGTTCTGCGTTTCTGACGGCATCAAAGCTGTCTACGGTGACAGGCTTCGGCGCGATGGTCTTTTCCGTTGTATCTTGGACAGCGGCGGGTTTGTTTTGTAGCTCGACTGGAGCAGGTTTGGCTTTCTCCGAATCCGTCTTGCCCAAATCTGACTTTTCTGCTTCAGTCTTTTCAGACCCTTCCTTGTTCAGCCCGATTTTCTGCTTAAGTGAATCCGGAAGCGTTGATCCAAACTCCGAGTTGTCCTCTTCCATACTCCTATCCAGCTCAGGCATCGGTATTCCTGCCCGCTTGACCACCTTTGGCGGATTAGCGACAGGCTCCGGTCCTTTGTTTGAATCATCGGGCTTGTTTTGCTGAGCAGCGACGGGAGCAGCTCCTTCTGCGAGTTTCCTCTGGGCCTCGCCGTCTGACCATTTCCGAAACTCACTATCGCGCCATTCTCTGTTAGGGTCGAGATCCTCATACCAACTCTCTTCGCTGAAAGCACACTTTTCCAGGGCAGGGCAAGCAACCAGATGAGCATATTCAGGCATTATACCGGTAACCGTTGACTGATATGCCCACACGCAACCATCAGTGAGCTTTTTGGCCTTGTCGATATCCCCGTCACGACCAAATATCTTACCGCCTAGTCCATACATGCCTCCAACGAAGCATGCGAGATGAGCCATGTCGTAGGTCTTTAACCATTCTGAGTCACCCCGACTAGAAGTCGTCAACTTTCCTGTGAAGAACACATCCCAGCCGTCGTCCTTGATCATAGGTCGATAAAGTAACCATTCATTAATCGCATCGATGGTGTTCTCGTACAGCGGGCGATACTTGGGTTCTAGACCATTCAAGAGCAAATATTGCTAAGTTTACGTCAGACAAAATTATCATGAAGAATGAAGACGGAGAAATATACCTTGGGGAAATACTCGTAGGCTGAATCTTGGGCACCTCCCATATGGTAATGTCCGTAGTTAGGGGTACTAGAGACAAGACCTTGAGGCTTGCAATCCCAGTCTGCCGAAGATCCATCTGCAGCAAGAGGGGGCGCCTGTTGAGGCCCAGGTCGGGCCGGTGTCTGATCACCCGCTTTAGTTGCCTCATCGGTATCTACAGGAACATCGCGGCGTTGGAGCTTGTCCTCCCAACGACTATCAGCCTGAGGGAGCTGTGGGGGAGAGGCCACATCTCCACCCAGTTTCGTAGGATCAAATCCTTCAGGTTCCTTAGTCAGGTCGGCAGAATTGACTTGCTCCCGGGCCTCCTGGCTGAGGCTTTCAGTCCGAGTAGTAGCGGTCCTGTTACATCCAGAGGCATCGATGCGTTCGGGAAAGAGTCCTGGAATATCAGTACCCGCTGCTTGCATCTCAATCAAGGCGTCGGTGATACGGTCAACAGCATCATAGTATTTGTTGGTACCCGTCAATTGAGCGAGGCGAGTGAACTCCATAGAAAGAGTTCCAAGCTCAGCGATTCCAACAGTGCTCGCTCGATGGGGTTGTGAAGCATAAGGTTCATGCCATCGATAATATAATAGGGGCATGCGGTTAGGCGTATCAAAAACGCCCATGAGGACCTCCGCAAGTTCGACGGCCTTATCCAGCAGGATCTTATACTGGCCAGAGGATCCACCACTGACATCGTACGCAGCGATAAGGCCACCCAAGTAACGAATGGTAGTTTCAAAAACGGGAATGTCGTTACGTTCGGAATAAGTGAAGTCGACATTGGCGACGGCCTTGGCGGCTTCATCAAACTCCTCTTTCATACCGGCAATCCAAAGAGTATCAAGCGAATCGATGAGTGTCGCGCCCCAGCCACAAAAAGTGTCGCGATACTTCATAGAAGCAGGCTTGAGTTCATCATGCGGAAAGGCGAATTTGCGATAACCAGTCCAGGCCCGTTCAATCTCTGCCTTGACACGCTTGAGTCGATCCAGCCGGGTGGTACTTGTCTGTACGTCTTCAGGTTGGAAGTCGAACTGGATTCTGTTGATGCTGGGAGCTGTGCCGGTTGGGACTGGTCTGATTGACTCAGGGGGGATAGGGAAGTTCTCCTTGGGCTTGGTCCAGTGAACTTTGGATCCATCAACGTTGACATCGGGAATATCAGGGTTGTCGACCTCCTTAGGAGGGTCCTTGAAATGAACATCGGGAATCTGTGGTGTACTTTGCTCGGCTGGCTGCTTGTGCTCTTCCTTCTTGTCATCAGGCAGCGCAGCGTCCCCAACAGAGATAGGTTTATCGGCGACAGGCTTCTCTTCTGCCGGTGTATCGACTTTCTCTGCAAATGGCTCTGGCAAAGTTGGTCCATCTTGAGGTACAGCTGGTTTGGGTTTATTGGCAGCGTTGGAATCCTGCTCGGAATCGGGAAGCTGAACGGGTGGCGGTACGACAGGCGGTTCAAAGGCTTCTTTCGAGCCCTGTACTGGGTCAGAAGCTGGCTGGCTCGGCTGCTTCACCGTTTCGAAGTGAGGAGACTGTGACCATGAATTTTGCATGAATCGATACAGCAGGAAGACCATAACGAGAGCGACTATAGCATAAAATCGCCCGCGCCGACGAAGTGGAAGCATTGCGATGGATCGTTGCTCGCCGAGGCGAGGCTTCTGGTGGAGCGATTAAGGCCTGGATAGAAGATTCAATTCGGACTGCGCCCTGCTATAAGGTGACGCGATGTTTCGCTAGAGGTGTCGCTTGATCTATGTCGTCAAAGGCTGTGGTGTCGCCTACGGTACTGAGCGCAGCAGCATTCCGTTTGGTACCAGACCAACTTGAACTGGCTTTCCTTGTGCCTCCTTCTTTGTGTCGGGTGAGCCAAAAGAAGAAAGCAAATAAGTCAAACTCCGACAAGAAAACGACGCAAAAGAAATGCAGATGGAGAAGACAAACAACCCAAGTAGATAGCGAACGTTAGAGGGTGATGGGGGACAAAGACAAGAAAGGACAGTCTCAAAGTGAGAGCTAGCAGAGGAAGGAGCCCGCCCTCCACCGACCTGACCAGGAGAAACCACATTTTAGTGGCATTGGTTGGCCAAAATGAGGTAACGTCAGGGGCTTTATGGAGTTTAGCGCGTCCACCCCTGGTGCTAACTTTAGTATCATCGCAGGGTCTTCCCGTTGCATTCCTGCAAGTTTAAAAGGCTCATTAATGAACCCGTGACGGATTGGGATTGATTAGGAGTACATGCCTCTTTACCGCTATGCTGATATAATGCGTGTTTCTGGCTTTAGAATGAATGTTGCCATGAACTGATAACTCAGCGAGCACGTTCTTGGATCCTACAAACTGGATACTTCATCTGATTGAGTTAAGTTCCTGATAGTTAACTCGAAGCTACGTGGTGAAGATCATGACCTAAATATGAAACCGACCCTTTCCATTTACTTCCCCTCGGCTCTGAATATTCACATGTGTCTGTTAGAATCGGTATTAGTTTGTTTGGCTGTGCTCCGTAACTCAATTGCATTTAAACTACCACCCAAAACCTTCTCACATGTGCATCCATTCCCAAACTGGTCAACCTGGCCCTCGGTTTCAACGGGGCCGTTACCGCGCCGCTTAAGCTCCGCGTTCTAGATTTAACGGAGCCTCGACCTCCGATATCAGATTCGGGATGCCCACTTCTGCCCAAGGAGCTAAGATCAATTTAGGCATTGACCATTATATCGAGGCATTGTCGTCGTGAAGTCAACGCGGTAGGTTTGATATTTTACAGGAACAAAACATACCAGATACCAAGCCATGAAAGGGCTGCATCCCATAATTGATTCAGCATAATGCGTACTGTAAAGTTTATTGGTTTCGATCTCCAACCTCATTACGATCTGATCAATTCCCGGCCCTGGACTATAGATCTCTCCTCCATAACATAAAATGTTACTATTGGCTGCAGTGCCTAGCATGAAGTAGCATACCTAGGGTATGCCTATGGCTGTTTGCTTGTAGATTTTTTTTAATAGACAAGGCTAACGGCAGTAAGACCAGAAGGAGTATTAAGTCATTATTGATAAGAATGCCTGATCTGAGTTCGTGGGAATTTTTGCTGTCTGAAACCGGATCCCGGTGATTTAAGTGTCTGCTACACCATCAACTGAAGTCTTGTATCCGCGATTGTTAAGGAAGAGCCGGACACGGAAGCTCCCGCGATAAAGATGCTTAGAAAAAGTACAATTAATCTTTTAAATAACTCTCTGTAATTAAACGTTCATAGGGGTTAAGTTGCTGTCAATGCCAAATAATTCAAGACGTTCGCTGTCGTAACGAAGCAAATCAAGACAAGGGCATTTACTATAAACTGGCCCCCTTCTGAGTTGACCATTAACATAGAGAAATGGACCAGTAACGCAACTCATGTGGATTATCAAGAGAAGAAGATTGCTGGCACGGCAGATGTTACGCCCTTCTATAGAATCATCAAGGAACTCGGACTCACGGTGCTCGACAACGGACTAAAGAGCCTGAGTAAAGAAGTTCAGAGTTATCGGTTGACTGACTAATTATGTACTTGGAGATCGATAGAGATAAAAACTTTTAATAATTGCCTCTTTCCCCTGTGGCTTAGTTGGCTA
>JABSTN010000231.1:0-107135 GCA_013759125.1 Fusarium sp. NRRL 53293
TATACCTTTAAGGCTAGCTAAAAAGTTATAATCTAGGTTTTTCTTTTATTAGCCTTTAATTATAGTAATTAATTAGTTACTTAGTATAATATCTAAGTTATAAGCTTAATATATTATTTATAGTTAAGACTTATAGCTAAGAGCTTAACTTAGCAAACAGAACTTAGGGAAGATTTGGCTTTAGAAGATTAGAAGCCGTGATCGGTTGAGGATGAGTTGAGTTCCTTAACCCCAGGAAAACGTATGGCATGAGGGTTCTTGTATTCAATGTTCTCGGCTCCGTGTTCCGGATCTTAAAGAAGCACCTTTTCACTGCAAAGCCTGTCTCCGACTAACGCTGCGCCATCCACTAAACTTTAGAAATTTGCTTCAACCTTGAGCGTCGCCTTACTTGGCTTTTTCGTGCGGGAGAATATATACCGTAGAAACTTTGTGTCCATAAAAGCTACGCTTCCAAATAAGTCATATTTTTAGGATTCCACAATACCTTTACAGGCCGGCTTATTAATTTATGTAAAGTAACTGCTATCTGGTAATTTAGATATAAAGTACTAATAATATTTAAAAGTAGCAAATATCTAATAAGGTAGTAACTATAATACTAATAAATACATTAAGATTAGTAACTTAATAAATAATATTATTTAAAAAGCTTACTCATAGAGTAAATATATTATAACTTAATGTCATAATCTAATCTTTATTTCTTGGTATTGCTACAGACACCTCCTCATCTCCTTCAATCAATGTCTCACTATAAAACCCTTCAGACTCTATATTTACGTCTGTTATACTTAGAACGTTAAGTGTGTCTTCTCTGGGCTTAGGGTCGTTGAACTCCAGGAAAGCTCCGCGAGTAAATTCCTCCTCTCTTGCAACATCCCCAGTCTTCTTGACATGGACTCTGCTGACACGAAAAGCAAACACGAAATTTCCATCCGTCCACCTTGTTTCTTGCTTCTTGCCAACCTCTCCTTCGAGACCTGGACCAATACCTATAGGAGCGATTCCACCGCTCCATACTGTACCATCTACCTCGACAGACAGACTACTACCGACGGTACGGGATTTGATTGTGTTAGCTTCAGCACCAATGACAACCTTGAGCCCTGTTATAACATAAATCGGCTTGCGGTAATTGCTTAATTCGAGCCAGCGGCGAACTGACTCGCGCGCAATACATTGTTGAAGATAATCCGGGGTCGGGATGAATTGAGTTGTTTCGAGAGTATCAAAAATAAAGCATTCTTCATCACTACTATCATTAATTCCCGATATAAGCGATTGATCTCTGAACCTACCTTTTTCTGACTTCAGCACTAGTATCAACACTGAATCCCAATATACTTAGAAATCGAGTTAAGATAGAAAACCTCCCACTTATCAACTTTTCCTGAGTATACTGGATGCTCTTTTTCTCAGTCTTAAAGACTCCCATATGCTGCGATGGCATTATATTGGCGAGAGTGATGTGTGGCTTTTTAATAGAGGTAATGACATTGCCCAATTTGATGGGACCTTCAGGGGGATAATCCCATGTTGGTGCGTAGAAATAATAAAATTGCCTATTTGCCATAATTCTGGTCTTCAATGGTACTCCTTAACTGCAGAACCGGGGAAATCGAGAGAGGATAAATAGGCATTAGATGGGGCTGAGCTATGCAACGATGAGGATGCTGACGTGTTCCATGAAATCCTAACGAATGATTGGCTACACTGATTAACACAGCCTTAAGAAAAGATAAGTAGGTTGAAAATGAGGCTAAACTAGGCAGCAATAAGGATGTTGACGTGTTCCAAGAAACCTCAACTGATCATTGGCTACAGTGACCAACACAGCCTCAAAGTGCCCGATCCGCAACTTACACTTCGAGCAAATAAAACTTTTAAACTGAGCTAATAAGCGTATCCTGGTGATGTATTCGCTAGCTACGTCTACCCAGTGTATCTGACTATTTAAGTTACGCGAATGGGAAGTATATAATAGGAGTTTATATAACATCAGGTAAGAGAAATAGATCAATTCAGGTAATTAAGAATAGAATAAGTAAGTCCAGCAGATACTCATACTATAATCAATCATGAACCAAAATGTGCATTGAATGTGATTTACACACTACATACCAATTAGCTTTAGGTATTCCCAGTTCTCTTTATTACCAATCCCACCCCGGCTCTGTTTCTCTCATCATTACACTTCCAGCAATCTGCTCAGACTCTGATACCCAGTATGAAGAATCAGATCCTATCAAGGTAATCGACCCATATACAATTAGACGCCTACAATTCCTAAATATTTATTAGAAAGGATATTCAAGCCATTGGGGTATACTTACAAGTGTCCGGTAATAGAAACATTGCCGTAAACCTCCACGTCAGTCCCTTCGAGCGTACCTATAATTCTCAAATTGCTACATGCCTTGAATTTATCATTGACTACAGTATAGCCGCTAACTGCAATCGTTCCGTAAGCTTTCACCCTACCACTGTAAGGTAATTAGTTGTCGCTCTTAAGAAGATGGAGATTCTACTTACTCGCATCTGATGCTCCCGCTCAACTGAAGTGCACCATAGGCATCAACTTTGTCTCGTACAATGACATCCCCATACAAATATATACTACCGCCAGACCTGACAGACCCTATGACCTCAGTCGGTCCATTAACGGTAATATCATGATCGGATCTAATACTTTTCGACCTCTCGAACACCGGATCTAAATAGCTTCCCGCTTCTGCTTGACTCTCGGTCGATGGATTCTTTGTTTGTCGCGTGGTCGATTTCGCTCGCTCTTTTCCTTTAGTTGGCTTTATTCTGTTTTGGGCCTCGTCATGGGAGCTCTGCAGTGGTAAATTGAAGCCAGACAGTGTTATTTTTAATCGGTCAGTGGCTAACGGCAATGACCCTTGTGTAGATAGTTCCTCTGCTTTTGGGTCTTGGACTTGCGAATAGGATGGCACCTCGATACCTTTCCCTTTGGTGGTTCCAGGGTATGGGTTGAGCCTCGAACCCTGATCTCCCAAAACCATCGATTCAGCGTCAAGATTATCCTCCACCATTATAGCCTCGCTCTTCCTATGTCTCAGCATTGACTGGATGATCGGATCGTCTTCAGCCTCATTTGTTGAATACTGGAAACGAGGGATACCCAGGGGCGGACTAGGTCTCTCGACCTCAGGACTATTAGAAGGATGGTCACGCGAGCCATCGAAGCAGTCGGTTCCGGTATCGCTGGGTCTCCCATTGTTCGAAGACTTTCTGGATTCATGCGGTGGTTGAGCTAAATCGTTGTCTTCATCACTCATATTTCGAATTGTGCTCCTACTACATGGACGCGATACATCAAGACTGCTACCGCTAGTAGAAAACCCAGCATCTGCTTCTTCAAAATAAGTCGGTAGCGATATAAGCGCAAGGGAGCGCATGTGACCGGCGAGATGATGCTCAAGTATGACTTCGGTATCCGTATCTTCTATTCCGCAAAGAGGACAGGAATGAAATAGCCTATGTATCTTGCGGCTGTTTCTGTTCGCCAAGGATAGGAGTTGACTATCGTTCAGTCTACTCTTGTGAATGTCCTTCATATGTGCAATATACTCTCTAGCGGATTTGAAAGGCTGCAAATCACGATGGGTGGCGCAACTCCAGAACAGAGAATGGCGTTTTAAGTGATTTATCCACTCATCGCTATGGCTGTAAAGTACGTCCGGCTGGTCGCAAGATTCGAAGATACAGACATAGGCATCCAGGTCATTCCTGAGGTGGTTCCTTATCATGCGGTCAGTCCGAATCCCATTAACTTCATATGCAGCGAGTGCGAAGAAATATACTCACTCCCATTTTCGCTTATCTGAAACCTCTTGAATTGGCAGCAAGTGGAGGCAATAAGGACACTTAATTTCGCTGCTTTTCAAAAGCTCGATTTCGGGCAAGTCTCTATCATTCGAGGAGCCAAGGGGAGTGTTCTGAGATTTACTTTTATGTTGAATTTCGAGTCGTTTACATTTCTTTCTGACGGTATATCCCGGAGCTGGAGGGAAGCCAAGCGCCTCGTGATGGTGGAGTGGAACTGTTCTTCCCTCTGAAACGATAGAAGGACTCAAAGCTGCAGCTTGAAATTTACCAGGATCGAGAGTTGTTGCACTCTTTTTTTCAGATTTTACCGACGATGCCAGGTTGGGCTGCGTTGAAGGCCCTGAGGCCTTTTCGTCTGGCAGCAGTCGTTTCTCAGTCTGAACTGATAACATGCCATGGCGGTGCCTTCTATACAGAATCCTTTTCCGTCGCAGGATCATGCTGCAGGCCAAACGCTTTTGAATGATGGCAGATAGATTTGGAAATCTATCTGCGATGAGGCGAGCAAAGTGTGACAGTAGAAGTGGTTCCACATCATTTCCCTCGTCATCGTTTATGGGAAAATCTTTAGCTCTGAGGGTCTGAGCATGCTGGCTGGCACGACGAATAGTGTTCGAGATTTTGTTGAGCCGACTGATCTCAGCAGCAATGTCTAGTATAGACCGTTGGAAACCTGCATTTGCAGTAGCATGAAAACTTTGCTCTGCAGGTTCTAAAATAGATCCCAAAGCTTCTAAACCTAGGAGAAGTGAGTTTCGAATCTACGATGTCAGAATGTATCATGGACTGGACTAACATATTTGACACCGATAGTTCAACGTTTCTAGCAAGCCTGTTACAATACCTAGAACATCAGACGCGTATCTGAGTCGATGGTCCATAGCTGTAGAACCTTGGGCAAAGACACCAATGCCGTTGGCCCAAGTAGAAAATCTCGCAAGCTGGTCCTCCACGATTGAAAGCTCCCGGGGGTGGACAGATGCCGCACTGGAGAGGCATTTTTGGAAGGACTCAAGGCACTCATTAGCACAATCAACGATTCTGGGGCCATCCGGCTTCGTATATTCATGCTGGCTTGCCATAGTGGCGACTGTCGATATCAGAATTCCTCTGAGATATGATGATGACAGCAGTGGTCTGGTCTTGAGGAGTGGGGTAAGCATAGCCTGGCGAAAGTCCAGCCATTGGTTAGATTCGCAAAGTCAGCTCTAACAGATAGGCAGTCCAATTTAACAAGCCTTGATAAACTCTAGCCTCCTATAGTTACCACACGAGCTTCGAAATTGCCGAATCGGGTCTGAGGGCTACATACCAATACTCACAGATTGACACTACTTCCAACGTCCGGACTACCTGCTCACTTTTATAGCTTGATCAGTTTTGTTAACCTGACAAGTTATGGAATAACCATCGCTTGATGATGTGTCAGCGTTACCCCGCCTCGTGTCGTGTTCAGCCGCAAATGTTCACCGAATCCAACTTTGACAGTGCTTATTGCTGATACTTCTGATATTGACTTTATGATTCATAAGCAATGAGCTCAAGATGAACTCCAGTACAAATCTTAGCATTGGCATTCAGGACCTCCTTCTGGATACAGTGGGGACGGTCATTCAAGTGGCAAAAGTAGCTTACCTCAACGCGGCCAACCAAGAGGTTAAAGTCTTCTACTGTCACCTTGGCTACAATTGCTTCAGATTGCAAGTGAGCTTGACTCGCGCGCGCCAGGAGTCTGTTCAAATCGACAAGCACTATGCTGATCAGGCTATCTCAAGTCTCGGTCTGCTGATGGCACAGACGGCCATACAGGAACACCCGGCTAATCACGTCATGCACGGCTTTCGACTGGAGTCAATCAATCGTTTGTGGAAGAATATTCGAACAGAATCAGAGAGCTCAAAGTCTGAATTCGTACAGCGATGGCTGAGACAAGACCTCACAGGGGAACAGAGAAATGAAATTGACAAGACGCTTGAGAGAAGTGCCGATGTGTTCGAGACGAGCCAACCCGAGCAGCCTGTCCGAAAGTCAGCCACAACGCTAGCAGCACTCAAGACTATAGAGCCCCCATTCGCGGTTGAAAAAGCAGCAAATTCCGTTTTTGATGCTTTGATAGCCTGCAAGGACTGTTCCTGTCATCCTCCGCATGATTTCAAAGCTAAACTCGAGTTGGGCACATATCGAACACCTGAGAAGAAGGCATCTTGTCAGAAGCCCGTTCGGAGGAACCATACGGATGACGACCTTGATGCCATAGAGCTGGGAATGTTTCTTTCCATGGAACGCAACTGGCACGAGTTTCGTGTACAGGCAGTCAAACAAAGGCTTGTGCACTTCAAAGACGCAGAAGAGACTACATCCCGCAAAAAGAAAAGGGGACGAATGAAGAAAATCGAAATGTTATGCAGACCTATCGTCAAGACGCGAGAACGACCTTTGCACCGCCTACTTCTACGACTGGAAAGTCGTGAATTGTTTGAGGTTCAGCATGAAAAGAGTGACTTTCAGATCGATAACAGCACGAAACCTATCTCCCTCTTACGATGCTTAGAAGATAAGAGGGACCTTTTCACCGAAAAGACAAAACGAATATTGTCCCTCATAATCGGCTATACCGTTCTTCACCTCTGCAACACGTCTTGGCTGCAGCCTAGTTGGGGATCATCAAATATCAAGTTCTTTCAGACAATGGCTTGCAAGACACCATTAAGACCATTTATTGAAGTTCATCTGCAAGAGCAAGACACTCATGAAGGGCCAGATAATGATTCAGAGTTAATCAATGATCTCGATTCTGGGCATCGCTGCCCTGAGTTGATCGCTCTGGCTGTTGTGCTCATGGAGATTTATTTCGTCAGGCCATTCCGCCAACTGGCATCAATGCACAATATCTCACTTATACCAACGGAAAGCGGTCGTATAACGCTTGTGGATGTTGACCAAGTCTTTTGGGGGGTTGGAGAAGGTGAGGAAGGATCGAGAGCTCAAATTCCGGAAGATTCACCCCTACTCGAGATCATTGACAACTGTCTTGACGTCAAGCTTTGGGAGGATACAGAGGGTGAACCACTGAGTGCTGGAGAACTAAGATCTCAAATATATAAGGAAGTCGTCTGGCCGCTAGAGCTTTATTTGACTCAAGGCTTCAGCCACATCGACCTCGATAGCGTGGATCAGTATGCTCAGAATCTGGACTTTGGAAAATGGGGTCAAGAGATTACAGGATCTGAAGCAAATAACCAGACAATTTTGTTATCCTCAGGTCATGCCACAAAAGGAAGCATACCTCCATATACACCATTGCTTCAAACCCTTCCCATCAGCACGGGTTTTCAAAACTCGAGACAACTGTTATCACAGTTGCCTTCCGTCATATCGTACAAATTATCCGCCGCTAACCTTGAGCTGGATTCTGGTGCGTCTTGTGGAGCCCCACGGTTCTCCGACAACCAGATAGAAGATTCTGAGACAGGGTATGTTATGCGGCTGCCAAGCTCGAAACCCAGCTTTTCAGCTAACTGATAAACAGAAGAGATCAATACAGAGCCTGGAGAGACGAATACAGAGATGTCCATCAAAAATTTCTTAGTGACTTCACAAAAGGTCTTCCTTCACAGCCTGTCAGGGTTGCTATACTTGATACGGGAATCGACAGAGATCATCCTCTGGTAGAGGCACGTGAGGATAGGCTTGGAGACCAAAGAAACTTCTATAACAGCACACAGAAGATTGTGTCAGATACCCACGGGCATGGCACTTTCGCCGCAAGTCTCCTATTAGACTACGCACCAGATGTATCTCTGTACATCGCTAAGATTGCTGATGAGAAAGATATGACACCCGATGTGAAACGTGTGGTAGATGTGAGTAATAACTGTTCTTATCTTCAGGTGAAGTACTAAAATTCTTAGGCAATCTACCACGCTGTTGATGTATGGAGGGTCGATATCATCTTAATGTCTTTTGGATGGCCTTCCTCTGAAATCCCAGGGTACCATGCAATAGAAGACGCTATATCGCATGCGTACTCTGAGAAAGTTCTAATATTCGCTGCTGCTTCTAATAGCGGAGCCAGACTAGGGAGAGCATACCCAGCAAGCAATTCTCATGTTATATGTGTCCATTCGACAAACGCCTATGGGGAAGCTTCCGATTTCAGTCCAACAGCAGAACCAAACACCATCAATCTCGCAACGATTGGTGAATCTATTGAATCAGCATGGCCAGTACTTCTATGCGATGATTCTGACTGTCTTAGAACTCGATCTGGAACATCTTATTCAACGCCGATAATGGCAGGCATCGCAGCCTTCCTTTTACAATACGCACGAACCCATCTTCCAGCAGCTGAGGCACTCATGCTAAAGAGAAAGGACAAGATGCAGGCACTTCTGAAGAGATGCGCAATCAGGGGTCCAAATTACAAGCCCCGCAATGGCTACTTCTACGTACATCTAAGTCTGCATAAACATAACCTATTTGGAGGAGACCATAAGTGGATAAATACTGAGATTTCAAGGGTGTTGAAAGCTTGAGGAGTTTGAGTTAAGTAGAGTATAGACTATTGATCAGTTATTTCTGACCTTACTATATTATTCACATAGGTATACTCTAGATTGAGAAAGTGTCAATATGCTCTGACTAAGTCTCTCATTACTATGAGTCTCACTCCGTCTGATCTGGCTTGCACTGATAAGCTGAGATACTTGAGTTTTATTGACTGTTTTTCTTTTTCTTCATTTTTTCGAGTGCTCTTTTTGGACCTTGCTATTGATTAACTACCCTGTAAGTCGCCTCCTCTCCACAATCAATAGGATTAACTCTTTTGGTAAGCCAAAAACGGCCTGTATTCAGACTCAATGACCTTACCCACTAGCGGAAGATCTCTTCACCAGGAGGTACAGAAGCAGACTATTGATAACAATCACTAATCGTCACCGGCAAATGTGTCCAGCAGTTCGCCTGTTCCTCATGTTGCGACCGGTCACGACGCCTTTCCTCAACGTACAGGTACAGGATCTAATCTTCTTACTCGTGATTCATCCACCCAAGACTCTTATTGGATGCATGAGGACTTGTACTGACTCTCCTTTTCCGCAGGTTCATTCCAGAAACCCTTTGACAATGACACGGAAGAGGCCACCGACATTATTGCGGAAGTTTTCTGATGACAAATCATGAGCCGAAATGAGCAACGAATCTTTCCACCCTCACGCCTCACTCCGAGTCATTTTCTCGCATTATACTTGTGGGCGTTCGCCAAGAGAATGGGGTTCTTGTACGAAGTGGATGTCAGCAGGACAACACATGTCCTATGTGGAGGGGGTTTATTGTGCCCTTGAACAGACGTGGTTGCATGAATGCAGCCGGTAGGTGGCGGTTAATATATATAAAAGAGTTCTGAACTTACAGCTGCCAAGCTATTGAAAGCCTTCGCTGGTTCATACTGAGTATCGCGAAGCTATAAAAGCACGTCCGGTTGATGGCGGCGTTCACGGCGACCCCCGGAGATCCCATGGCCGGGATGCCGAGGGACGAGTAACCAAGGCGAGAGCGACAGGGGATATTCCCTTTAGACACCTCAATTGCGAAACTCCATAATATGAAATGAAGGACAAGACGTGACAGGCGGCTTCCAATAGCGAGTGGCGACATCAGCTGTTCCAGTTTTGAGGGTTTTGAGCCACCATCAACGATAACGTACGGCATTTACAACTACAACGACAACCTTCGCAAGCCGATTTTACAAGAAACTCTCCCCTGTTGAAAGATTATCTTGACATCTTGAACACATTTCATTGTCCCCAAGTCGTTTCCAGCCTGTCAAGTAGCGCTGCTCCATAAACTCGCCTTTGGGAGAATGGCAAACATCTTGTCAATCGGATCATCTTTAGCCAATACAGGAAGTTATAGGCGAAAGCTCTAACGCTTAGATGAATTCCAGGCCGCGTCCCCCAATTGAGTGGGAGTCCCGATTGACTGACTTCCGAAGGCCGGGATTCCGACTGACTTTTCAGATTTCCGGCTGAGGAGGCCAGTTAGGTTGAAATCGGGCAGAAGTGAACTGAGATCGCCAATAGAATTAGTTTTAGATATTGGAGCATTGCAGACAATTCCGTACGTCATGTATGCTTCTTGGTATCCCAGTAGATCGGCATTCCACAAAACCGGAAATCAGCGTGGCGAAATGCCGCACCGCGGAATTCAGCAAATCCGGCCCTCCAGATCCCTCAAGGCTGATTAATCACAATTACGATTATGATACAGGCTGAGGTTTACAGAAAGATACTCGACATCTGTCGATATAGATGATGTGATGTTTAGGTTCTCTCGTCGAAGGGATGCAGAAAGACTTATCAATGGCTTTCAGTTCTAGAAGAGAGGCAATAGAGTGGTAGAGGAGTCTACTATATTTGAGCAGCGGTGGAAGCTTGATGCCTCTAAGGATGCCCTTGAGAGTCCATTCTCGAAAATGCGACATGGCGCTTTTGCATTTCGCTGAAACCCAGCTATGCTCCAAATACTGGCCGGCAAGACTCAATATCTTCGTTTCAGGTCTGCCGACCCACAAAGTCATTTATATCTCCATTTCGCCCCTCAGGACCTTGGCTTCGTCATCGACGAAAACCCTCGTTTATTCCGGATACTTCACGTCGATCGAGATACCTTTGACCCTCTTTAGCTTGCTCTGCATAGGCAAAGCAATCGAGCCAGGATTATCACGGCATCTCACGCTCTCGCACCACTGCGCCTCGGGAGTCCAGTCCTCCTGCCCCTCACCAAAACCGAAATGCTCCCAATTCTTGAAGACCTGATCCTTGAAGTAACACTGCGCAAGGTCGATGATGAAGGGTTGACGAGAGTCTGCGTCGACTACAACGTTGCGTGGGCAGCTGTCTTTGAGGAAGATGTCGCGCTGGTTGGTCTCGTAGGCTCCTTGAACGGCGCGTTGGACGATCGAGGTCCATTCTTGCTGCGAGGTGGGCGAGGAGGGTGATTCGGGCAGATCGTACGGGCTCCGCCCGGGAATGAACTGGAGAAGAATAACGCTCACACTGTAGTATTCGCTCATGTCACCGCTGGCGCCGGAAGACGAGAGTCGCACAGAGGCATACACACGGGGAACGAAAACACCGTAGAGTTCCTTGAGACGCTTGTAGGCCTCGACCTCAGCTTCAAAGCGCAAGCGGGCCTCCCACCACAAGGCCGCCTCAAACTTGGCTTGTCCCCCAGGCTCCAGTCTCCAATCCGCCGCCGAGTTGGGGAGCTGCTCTGTGCGGCGATCCTCTTCAATCTCGCTGATGAAAGGACCCATATCGCCACGTTCGACGAAGGAGCAAAAAGCGGCCTCGTCTTGAACACGGCATGGAAGATGTTTGCCCTTCTTGCTCCTGCGAAGCGATGAGCCAAAACGTCGGTCGTAGAGCTTGAGGATTGCCCTGTTTGGCGCGTGGGCGTGGGCGCGGGGAGTTTTGAGTTTGACAAGCATGACGGGGGACATGGTGGCGGTTATGACTTGCGCGACATGGCCGGTGACTGTTTCGGTGGATGAGAGGGCATCATCATGGCTTTGGATTATGCCCAAGTTGAGAGTGTCGTGTTGCTGGTATTCGGGAACGAGATCGTTTGGCTCCATCGCGGTCAACTTTGGCTGGGCTGGTTGAGGAGTGGCTCTCGCAAGGGACGGAAGAAATGAGAGAAATGAACTTTCCGACGCAATAAGGGCATTGATGAGTATGAATATGATAATACTGGGAGCAACGGGTTCGCCGATACCTGTGATGCCTGTGTTGCGCGGTTGTTGAGTGGGTGTTTGGAGTATGGTCGAAAAGAGCTTGGCTTGAAGTGGGGAAGGGAGGCTCTAGTGCAGTGCAGCCCTGAGGGACTCTTTGTCACAAGATGCATTGAACTCACCTGGCTGTCTTTGTGCACGCCAATGTCAACAGTTCGGCGCGCACACCCCAAAATGAACAGTGAACAGCTATAAAAGGGTTTCATTAGCGATTGTGCAACCATACCATTACGTGTCCTCGCTACAGTGACAGCCACGCCGCCCAGAAATAGGCAACATCGCTTACTGGACCTACGCATATCATGTGCTCATGTTCAACATGATTTCCCAAACCATGTCTTTTCTCTGATTAGCCCGTTGGCCGTTGGGCCTGCTCCTAACCAAGCACCCACAACGAACAAGCCCGAGCAATCTGGTTTTAACCATAAACTACATGGATACAGAAGCGAGAAATACCTAGTAACCGAATAAATGCGGCAAGGCAAGCTCAATTCTTCCTAAACTGATTGTGTCCCGCGTCTGATGCTATCCCTATCTATCTATCCAAGCGCTGAACCATGGATCCTCCGCCAGCGAGCGAGCCTCCAGTTGACATCTTATCACAGATAAAGTCAAGTTGGCCATCCTGATCAGGAAACCAAACCAGACAGAAGCCTACATTTCGCCTACTCCAAGTTTGTTCAAAGCCCCTATAGATTTACAGAGCTGCTGAACTGGTGATCTAGGGGTAGTCTGGGATGGTTGCTCAAACAGCCAGCTTCCAGTTTCAACCATGTTTGACGTTGCTTTTCGTAGTCAAACTCAGCCAAGTATCCAACATGATGTTCGCGGGTTTAGTTGCATGACTCCTGTATTGATTGTACCCTGTTTCCATCTCTAGATACCATGGTTTCTAGGTCTATATATCCATCACTCTAGAATGTAACAAGTCCTGAGAACAACTCCAAAACTCCATCCACTCTGTAGACCATCGCATCTAAGTGCAAATCCATTCTTCACAACAGCTCACCGCGAACCCCGACATCCTAGAGGAATGCCCGATAACGTACGCTACCTCACAAAGAAAAAGGACATCCAGGATGTAAAGACGTACCTGAGAAACGCAAACACCAAAGACTTCGCACCTGCAGCATGGGCCACTGGCAGTAGATGGTGCTTCGGCCATGGTGAGGGGCGCAGCACATCAAATGAAACCTATCACATCGGTTTCAAGAAGCAAAGCGACGGCCACCATATAACTTGCATATTCATTGACGTTCATGGAACTGAAAAAAAGGTTACTGCTGGTGGAGAAACCATGGGGAAGGACTGGGGTGCTGAGGCCCCTTCGTCAACAGAGGTCCTGCTATTTTGTCAGCAGACAGGGGAGCTGAGATTAGTGACGATGAGGAGGACAAGGAGTAGGGTGAGGATGTGAGGAGGGATGGCGAGCAATGCTCATGGTAAAGGGATAGATAGCAGACCCCTTTGCGAAACTTTGTAACCAAGTCGAACCATGGTCTCAATAATGTAGACAGGCCACGCTAGAGCCGTTAAAACTGCGATGGATTGTTGGGCATATACCGCCGAGGATCCAATGTCCTGACTGTAATCCTCTGTGTGTTTCTGAATGTGATGGATCTTTAGGTTAGGTTGTATACATTCACGTGATGTTTTAAGACCATCCGAGATGGTTCACATTCATACCTGGCCTGGAAATGCCAGAGTACACTGCACATCTCAACACCTTCATAAGCCGGTCTTTCATACAAAACAACAAGATACACGTCTTTATCTCCTTTCGAACCTTCACCCTTATGCTCCTGGGCGTTTTATATCAAGAATCTTGACCTGGTCTCCCGCTCGTGCGTCGTAAGATCAGTAACCAGAACCCTCCACGGCCAGTTCTACAGTGCCAATATCCATTAATCTTATTTTCTACCGCTAGCCTTTAGCGCCCACATTCCCCAGATACCAAATCTTGTCACCCTTGTTAGCCCAGACTAGCTTCAATCACCAACCATCAGCAAACAAACGGGTTCGCCATCGCAGGTGACACCACATCTTCAGCAATCATTACTTCAACTATCTCCCTTGCGCCCTCGACCTAAGATCTCGCAGCCGCGCATTGTATTGTCTTCGATGCCGCCCTCTTGATCCACAGTTGTGCCATATCTTCGCAGTCTATCATCTCGCCTTATCTTGGGGTATGTAAGACGTGGCACCGATCGGGCTGGGCAGACTATGCCCAGCCTCGAAAACGAAGTCGCGATGGTCAAAGCTTGCCACCTGAGAGAGGACTCGAAGCGAGCATCTTTTATCGAACACTCAATACGCGCTTCCCAGACATGGGCCATAGTCGTCCGCTTCTCCCGATCGATATCTTTACTAAACGATACCACGGATCTATTGAAAAATCTTCATCGGTCGATGGCATACGAAAAGCTATCGAGCCGATTGAACCTACGGATGATCGATAAAATAATGAAGATTGCGCTCGAACCCCAGGTATTAGCCCCTGCCCGTACAACTTGATAGCGATATTGCGAACCTCCAATCGCCGCCAGCAGGTCGTCACCTGCCTTGTGTTTTGAGAGGAGAGGGGGGTTCCGCCCAGCTAAAGGCTCGGCTTCTTCTGGCTTGGGCCCTTACATCATGCTTCTACCGAGTAGTCAGTTACATCACCCAGCGCAGCGGCGGACTTGGAGCTCAACTTAGCCAGCATCGCTGGCGAGTACGAGGACTATTGTCCATAGTCTTTTTAATCGCCAGATGGAGTACCCCCTTACTGACTCATGCCCGTTAGTATTTTAAACACAACGATCGATCCATCTTGAAAGTGAATGCCCGGGCGTAATCTCTACCCAAACGTCCCAGTGCTTCGCTCCGTTTATCGTTCGGCACTCACTCTTTTCCACAACACATTCAAACCATTCCGTTTCACAGTGGAATGAAACTAACATCACACGAATCTTTCTACTTGGGACTGTCCCATAAAGGGTTTCCCAACGTCCCTATGCGCAAACAATGGCCAATACTCCGTTACGGACTTTAATACACACCTGTGACTTTTGCAAACGGCCCCGTCGAAGAGAAATGCCTAATGAACACTGAGTCCACGAATGGCCCTCTCGGAAACCAGGATACTGGCTACAAGGCCTCCACATCTTCCAGACGCAGCGCCTCACCTATGGAACCAGCTTGTTCCTGAATGTATTTACCTTTGCCTAGTCTCAATGGTATGAATACCTTGCAGTCAGGACTGTTCCATGTGGCACAACTGTGAGGAGCTTTGTTACGTGCTTGGTAAATACAACTATTCTCTAAGAGTGCTTTCGCCTTGCACATCTTCCCATTGCATGTCTTCCAAGATCTGCCAAATTCGTCGGCGGTTAGTGAAACCACCAGGAACATCCAATCCAGTCTCAGCATAATTCCATATGCCTTCATCCCGGTAACTGGTAGCATTTGTAGGTGCAGGATGCGGAGAACTCAAAATCTGCCTGGTGAGCTTTTCCCAGTTCCACTTCTTAACTTCTTCCAGCTCTAAGCCAGTCTTGTCATGCACAGCCTGAGTATCAAGATCCCAGAGAAAAGGGATTTGTAAAAAGATTTCTTTCCATACAGGTTGAGGGAATAGATAATTGTCTTTAGGAAAGGCTTGGGTAGCGTGGAAAAAGTCATGAACATGATCATTAAGTTCCTCTGGCAATGCCTCTGCAGAGGTCTTAGCTGAACTATCATCCAGTCTTTCCAGATTTGCGAGGAGACTGGAGGTCAGGTTTGGGATATCTATAGGGTCCTCATCCCACTGGTGTATTGCAAGCTTGTCAGTGTATAGCGCTAGAAGTAAGACTCATGTTGAGATAGTAAGCTTACCCATCCTTCCCATTCATCACCCCACTGTTCCATACAGGGATAAGGAACATAATAACACTCAAATCCAAGGGACATCGGCTGGCCAGGTGAGTTGTTTGGAATGGGAGGGACATAATTCATATCCCTTGGCTGCGGTCGCTGTTCCAGTAGTTGACCAAGATAGCGAGCACAGCGGCGTTCCAGAACAAACCAGAGTTCATTGATTGAGCCAACTTTGACATGAGACGGCGATTTGATAGCGCAATTGGCAATGTTATCGCAAGCTGCGTGAATCCCCATGTACATTTTTGCTGGAGGGGTCTTCGACTGTCTATCGGATTGGCAAGTGGAATTATAAGGGTGCTGGGGATACACCTGTTCTCTATCTGGCAGCAAAAGCAGTTTACCAGGATAGGATTCTACCTCTGCAGCATAGCGAACAATCTCCTGGCTGGCCACATGAGCTTTCAAAGGTGCGGAACCATACTTCGGCCAGTGGGGACCAGCCAAGACAATGGTATCTTCGTCAAGATCCATACCGCAGATAGTGCAGTATACATAGTCCGGATTGGGAGCCATGGCAGGGTGCAATAGGAAAGAGGGGAAAAGGCTGAGAAAATGAAGACGTTGGCAATTCGAAGCCCATATATAAGGGGCGCTTTCGAGAGAGTTTATACTGAAAAAGCCAAAGAGTGTCAGCCTCCTCGCTGTTATGTCAGCAGACAGTTTCAGAGCTAGTTACAGGTTCATAGCCTACCAGGGAAAAAAGCATTACAGCCGGCCATGCATACGGGATCTCGATGATATTCCCATGAGTGGCCCAGCTTTCGGACCATTAGAACCCATACAACAGACGCCTTCACGGGGAGCTCATCTTTCTCGAGGCGCGAAATTTAATGCACCCAAGGTAACTCCGCTTCCTCTTTTCTGTCATTGGCTTTTGACCCCTGCAATGACAGCCATTAGGGGCTACGCCGCTCAAAAGGATAAGCACTTTACTCTTTCGAGGCACATCGCCTCTGCTGCGCCTTAATCGGTTCGATTATTGATCATAAATCGGGGCTCTTCAAGGACTTTGGCAATCATTGATTCTCTCTTTCCACGGCTTCGTCGTAATGACATTCTTCTCTGTAGTGGTATAGGCCCCCAGACATAAGTTGCACATGATATATGAAATCTGGCTCACAGCGTAGATATTATACCATTCGGTATGACTGTAGCTACACATGGCCGCTATAGCTTGGTCTAGGTTGTGGGTGAAGAAGATCCTCCATGCACATCAATTGTAAGCACGTATTTCCAAATCAGACTGCGCACGTAAGCCAGGTAAGAGTCTGGCGGTCATCCCGCATGGTCACCTTGGTCTTTCCAGCATGGCTGAGAGGATGAAGGTCAGATATAATCAATTGTCAGCTACCAAGTCCCTAATTTTCTTTTTAGGGTGACAGTAAGCAGAAGATAACCATAAACCCTTACCCTACTTAATGGCCATCCACCCCCGTTCTTACATCAGCAGCAAACCCCGAAGAACTTTTGCAAGAGGCTGCGGCTTCATTGGCTGCAAGAGCATTCTGTATCTCGTCAGCCTTGATCCTATAGCAAGTTGCACCTCGAACCATAAATCAAAAGTCCCGATTCGCCATGAAAAGACCGCAAGCATCAGTATTAACCCTGAGCTTCATAGATAGAATACGAGTCTGACTGATATGGTAGAGGGAGAAAAGGAGATACAAGCTACAGTATTCTAGTGCTTAGCTAGTGTAAGACTTCCCCTTCTCTGCCCCAAGTAAGGTCCGTGTTTAGCAACCAATGGCAACTGCTCAGGCATCTATGGAGGCTAGGTAAACATAGAATACAGTAAAGCTTTGTCTTTACTACTGTCATTTTAGGATCACATCTCCTTTGATGCAGTGGGCTATCGTTTATTGCCTTCCGGAAAGAGACTCGCAGAGCCACAATTTCTGCGGATACGTCAGGGTATACGTCCAATGAAACCAAAGCCAATTATATTCATGGAAACTGCTTCAAAGTAATGGAATCGAATCCTCGTCTCTGTAGCTGGTAGTATGGCTGAGCATTATTTCTATGAATATCTGAAGTCCTTGTTAGAAAAGTCTTATATGTATCGTAAATATCCTCAAGTTCTCTATCCTCAGAACTAGAAACTCAACTCCTTGAGACAAAGCCTCTTCTCCTATCTCTTTTATCATTATATTGTCAAAAAAAGCAATTCATTCGCTATCTCATCATTCCTTCTCCAATCGTCATGAAACGCTGTTTTATATTGGCGCTTTGGAGTGTAGGGGCTCTAGGGGGGCCATGCAACCCAACCGAGTCAGCAGGATCTGCCACCTTTTCAGGGGGACTTGAGGAATGTAATGACGAGCTTTCAAAAGATTCGTCCACCTTCCTGGCTACAAACCTCCCGGGCCAGGATGTTGCAGTTGAGACTTCAATCCCAACGGAGTCCCCTGACAATGAGAATGGTCAGACTTCAGTATCTATTCGTCCAACTGAGGCCACCAAGACTATGAATGGTCAGGAAACAGGACTTGGAGATGATACCAACTCGGCGGAAGATGACTCTGCACCTGCAACTACAACCGGTCCCGCTGCTGGAGAAGCTTCTGATAACGCCACCTCAGCAGCAGCAAAGGATCCCGGAAACCTTGACAATGAGACTGTCTCGGCCAACGCGGGCAATACCGATTTGAACAGAGAAACCACTAAAGGTCTGTCTTCTGACACTGGAGGCCTGCCCGCGCCTACTAGCTCTGGGGACATGAACCAGGGCCAGCCGACAACTGACTCGCAAGCTGCGGACCATCCAGTCTCTGAAAAGACTTCGGTCTTGGGATCTGACAACACCTCAGCTGTAGACACTCCACCCCATGGTACTCAGACAGAGGCAAACAATGGCGCTGATACAACCACCCATGGAGACGACGCTACCTCCAAGCATGTTGCCGATAACTCAGATACATTACCGGCCACTGTCTCGTCAGGCAATGATCAATCTACCAACATCGATACAGCCACTACAGCTAGACCGACCGCTACAAATGATGGAAGCGACAGTACACCTACTACAAGTAAAGGAGGTGATGATACTACTGGTACTAAAGCACAGACTGACGATATCCCACCTATTACATTAAACCCTGAAACCACCGCCAATGATGCCATACCTGCTCCTACCATAACAGACGCTCCTGAGGGATTGTCTCCAACGACCATCGGAGGTCATCCTGAGTGGGTATCCAACACTTGGATCACGACGACAGGTGACATTTCTGAGACTACTATTGTTCCAGTCCTTGTTGGCTGCTCTGGATGCGGCGGTAAAGGCTCAGGTATTGTCTTATTTGGGTTTCCCAAGACAAGCGGTACCTGGTTCAAGCTACCCGGCCTTCCTAAGTTCAAGTTCCCCTGCGTACCTCCTTTCTGCACTACTAGCCCCGATACATCTAAGGGCAGTGATGAAGACGACGACGACGATAAGTCTTCCTCTAAAACATGCACTGATAAGGCCACTGTTACCGATTGCGTCGTTGCTTGTACAACCTACACTGGGCCAGCTGGCAGTGCTATTACACCGGAATGTAAAACAACCTGCACCAAGACACACACTGGATGTGATGTGGTGGGAACTACCACTACGTCCTCCGCTACAGCATGCGGCCCTTCAGGAGACAGCTCGTGCAAGTCCTGTGAGCGAAAGCTGGTGTCTGAGGTAGATCCTGAAGACCTAGACGAAGATATTGAGGAGTCAGAGGAAAACGACATTGAGCAAAGGGCACCCAAGAAGAAGAAGAAGAAGTTCGTTAACGTTGGAGGCTGTGGACTCTTACCCAAGAATCCCAAGTTCCCCGACTACCCCGGAGGAGATACAGTATTGGATAATGACGACAATATTATCCCCAATAATTCTCCCTTGAAAGATATCAAGAAATGGTGGCTTACCACTACGGACGAGAACTGCAGTCCTGAACTGAACGGAAATCTTCCCGCGGCCGAGTTTCGTTCGCGTCTCAATGGCGGCAGACCTTCGATCGACCATGTCTACGAGAAGAGTATGCTGTTGGACTACTTCAAACACATCATTGACACCAGCGGCGCTGATGTCAAGGGAGCGACTGATAATTCTCCTCGGAATAAGATCAGCTGCAGCGATATTAAAACTTACGGTGGCGCGGATACCAACAGCAACAACAACCTTTTACAGAAAGTGTTCGATGCTTATCCCGGAGCAAAGAAGAGCCAAGATAATGCCGATCCTACTGCCGTCGAAAGCCCTCAGTATCTAGATGACTTTATAGGAATGGACCAGTGGACAAATGGCGACGCAAAGGCAAGACTGATCTTATATTCCTGATCTCAGAGCTGAATTATACTAACATCTTGATCTAGGGATTCGTAGCTAATGCCGAAGAAGTACGCGCTCAATGTGATAAATTGGTCGAATCCGAAAACGGCATCACAGCTGAGACATCTAAAAAGGATGCCGAAACACGCATTGAGAAGAAACTTGGAAGACTCGAGAAAATAGCTATCGGTATCGAGATGTTCAGTGTTGACGTAGCGATTCAAGCCATGATAAACCAGAATCAGCGAATTTACGCCAGACTGTAAGTATACATCCCTTCTCACAGACCTAGTCCTCTCTCCTCTAACACTACTATAGTATTGATATCGATGACAACGCCAAAGGCTGTATGGATGACCCTGCAGTAAAGAACGGTATTTGGTCATTTGCCGAGGCATACAAAACATTCATGGCTAGTAGATTTGACGGCACTGAAACGTGGTCTATCAACGACGCTGCCAACTACGGAAAGACAAAACTTATCGAGAAATTGACGTCCGACTTGGCTGTGGCTTCTAATGTGGCGGCCGCAGACGACCAGCAATGGCAAGCCAAGATTGGAACGTGGAATGCTAGGTTTCAGAAGATGACTGATTCCAACAGGATTTGGGCAGTGCCGGTACCTACCTGGACGTGGGAGACAGTCGCTAAGCGAGACGGCGACGGACTGTCGTGCAAACGCCCTATCCCAACATTTACTTCTTCTGAGGAGCCCACTACCTTTTCTACTTCTGTCAGGTCAACTTCAGATGATTCCAATACCGAGGAACCGTCCTCAGAAGAGTCGCATTCTTCAGCTGAAGCTGTAACCTCTTCAAGTCAAGCCACAACTACTTCCTCGACCAGCAAATCAGGTCCCTCAATCGGCCAACGTCCCGGCTGGTTGACAGATGCTCCCACTCTGACCGACCGTATTTCCCCTACCATCTCAACACCTGATGGTTACTCTTGTACCAAAACAGTCACTGAGACCATGTGTAACCTGGGAACAGGCCGGCACGGACCAGCTTGTGTATCGCACTCACGCTGCGATTCATGGGTCAACACCAAGACCACCAGCAGTAAACCAAGCCCCAGCCCTACCCTAGCCAGTCCAAAGTTCTCTGAAAACATTCTCCGCTGTAACAAGAGCGGCCAGGCTTCAAACCCCAATGCCATCACTTATGCTGCTCAATCCTTCTGCCGCGATATAGTGGCGAAGAATAAAGATAACGGGTATTATTGGTCTAATGACAGGCTTGAAGGGAAGAAGGTCCCTTCGACTGGGTATCACTTCCAGCTTGACTTCTCAGTGAGGAAGAATTGCCTGTGGAAGGCTAACTACGACGAGTGTATGAAGTATATGCAAGTTGCTATCGATGGTTGTAACGGGCGCAGCAAGTCGGACAAGTTAGGTGGATGGGTTCGGGATAACTGTATTGAGGCTATTATCAACCCTAGACGTGGGGCCTAGATCTTATTTACATTTTGGTAGAACACACTGGTTTTTGAGTGTCATCTGGCCCTCCCAAGCGATGGCTGCATGCACGCGAGATAAGATAGAAATACTCCAATGAGAAGAAACTGTAAATAACACAACTAGGACCAATCAGATAAGTTCGCTGTGGAACAACGGCTGAAGCAAAGGAGGCAGATGTGTCACTCTGTGAAGTCCCAATGTAGGTTGAAAGGCATCAAACGAAGTAATTTAATCATCTCGCTGGGGGCGTGCCAGTTGCCTTACAACTCATTTTAAGGTCAGACAACAATTAAATTTGACATACTTCTATGGAATTCCATCAAGATTGCTTCCGACTCTCGGATTTTGGAGACTCGGAGACACCCAGACTCTCAAACCAAGCGACGTGGGCTAGCGTATTGCGCCCGCGTGTATCAGCGGGGATGTCTAGTGTCGTCATGGTCGCAATCATGAGGTGAACCGTGACTTCTGGATTTCAAGGCCCTAAAAAGAAGAATGCAAGGAATGCTGAGGGGCATTGGCGGGTTCCTGATGTCGGATTTCCGGTATTTGCAATTTCCAGCAATGCAGAATATGATTCTAAAGTGGAGTATAGAGCTAAGAAAACCGAAGTAAGGATATAGAATTAGGGATATTCTAGTAATTACCTCCTTACTCAAGAGTTGATCCTAGTGGTTTCCCCTTGCGATCCATTAGACGCTTTCTTCGCATTTATTAAAGTTCCCCCGTTCGAAACCACGAGACACTTCGACCACTACATAACAAACCCAATAAAGAAGAAACGCCGGAAGGGCTTCTCAATTCTGGGAAAGGTAGTAGCCGCGACCTCCAGGCCGGTACCCCACCATCTGCCAAACTTCAGGCACTTATCAGGAATATTTCCAGATCAGAGAAGGGACCAGAGGGTAGAGTGGAGCGACGAAAGAGGTATGTAGTCTTGGGTTTGGGGCACTATACTTTTCACTAAATCCGTCAGTGTGGTATTCGGTTACTGGACTAAAATGCTCGACTTTGTTGGTTTTGCGCTCAATAGCCAAGGTTTCCAGTTCCAGAGGATTGATGGGCAGTCATCAATGTCGCAACGCAAGGTAGCACTAGAGACATTTGGAAGTGACCCTGAAAACAATGTCATGTTGGCAAGCATAGGAGCAGCTGGAGAAGGGTGCGATCTAGATTACGTTTCCGTGAAACCCCTTGCTGATCGCTGTGTAGGATCGACCTCACCTCCGCCAGTACAGTCCATATCGTTGAGCCCCACTGGAATCTCATGGCCGAAGCTCAGGCTGTGGACCACGTACATCGGATTGGACAACAAAAGAATGTTTATGTCATTAGGCATATTGCTAATGACTCGATAGAACAGGTATTGGCCTATGTTATAACTAAACTTGGTAAGGGCTAACCCTATCGTGCAGTATGTGCAGTGGATGCAATGGGACAAGCAACGACTAATTGCAGAATCTCTCTCGATATCAGAAGAGAAACCTCAAGATGTCGATCAGGTTCAATGGAACGTAGGTTATTTCTCTTACTCTATATTTGACTATATTAACGTACGGTTTAGAAACTTATAGAGTTTTTAGAATAAGGATGTTAAAGTATTGTTATTAATACAATCAGACGTAACATCATAAAATCTCAGGAGATTACTACGCAAAGGTCTACAGGCGTAATAACGGCTTTGATGTGTCTTTATTTTGTAGGAATGATCAAATAACGCCTCCAACGTTCTAATGCAAGCAACAAATTGTACCCAGAGTCACAAGAACGCCAGATTTCCAAGTATTCCCATTGACCAATTGTTCTTCACAGCTAGCAAGATCATATCAAGACAACTAGATGATCCTACCACTCATGCTGAGACCTCTCTTCATGCTATCTTTAGTAATCGTTTCGAGGCCGCCGATTCTGACTCTCTATTCCTCAGCCAGGCGGGCGAACAGAAAAAGAAATACACACAGAATAATGAAGACCTCAAACTCCTTGTACAGGTCCGAAAGTCGGCCGCCATACTCATCAAGTGTTGGACGGAGCTGTTCCCAG
This sequence comes from Fusarium sp. NRRL 53293, assembly GCA_013759125.1. Lineage (NCBI taxonomy): Eukaryota > Fungi > Ascomycota > Sordariomycetes > Hypocreales > Nectriaceae > Fusarium > Fusarium sp. NRRL 53293. The sequence continues at coordinate 23,353 of JABSTN010000231.1, forward strand.
ATATGAGGCATAAGACCAGCGACGACATTGACAAGGAAGCCTGCGCCAGGTTCATACCGCTCGGCTACTCCCACGAGAATGACAGGGATGATTTGACGAAGAAACGGCCCATCCATACCGGTGGCAACGCAGTAGATATTAAGAACCAGGAAATGAATAGGCATGATCAAGAAGTAGGGAAGTCCTCTTAGGGGTCTCAGTGCATTCATGAGGGGTTGCACGATGTAGTCCCAGCAATCTTCCGCAAGGGACAAATGAGCTGGAACTTCGGGATCGTTCAGGTCAATCTCTTCAGCGTCCGCGTCGTACTCATCGACAGCAGGTGGCAGATTGGGCTGGCCTCTGTACAGATGATTCATCACGTGGTTGACGTCGTCTGGGTGCCGGCTGACCCAAGGTTTGTTACCTGTCGCAGTTAGATAAGAAGTGTGTGGCTTGCAAGTTCAGGCACTTACAATACATGCAACGGCCGATGTTTTCCATGTTTTGCGATGTTTCTACTGAATGATGTAGTGAGGAGGGAAGGAAAGATAAGATTGCCCCGGGAAATGAGTTTATATGCCCTTAAGTTAAGAAAGCCCGACCTTACGTGATGTGTGGTATTTCATTGTGCATACCCTCTGCCTGCAACGTTCTTTGTTCTCAGGTATTGTAAAAGTTGGTGACGACACGGAGGGCGGTGAATACAGCTGCTGCAGACTTCTCTTTGTCTGCATGAAGATGGTATTTTTATCCCAGCAGTTTTGACGCAGAGATGCCATGTTGGAAGGTCATAGCGCTGATCAGAAACACGGTCAATATTTCTGCTTGTCGGTGTCATTCAATTTCACCCCAAAGCTCCATTTTTTTAATTCAATGTTCATATCGCTTTGTCTCTCACTCAATTGCCGTGAAAAGCAAGCATTTGTCCGGGCTGTGGATGTTTGTTCCATAAAGTCAGTCAACATCACAACACCAAAGAAGCAATGATCTATTCTTAGCTTTGGGTATCGCCTCCACAAAACTCTTTGCTGACAACATGCTGAACTATCGCTGGTCTAAAGGGACTTGTGAGGGGGAAGAAATTGAAGCAATAAAGGAGGCATGATATCAGATTTGCGGTGGAATATCGTGTGCCAGTCATGCCAAATGAACCCGCTTGCGGGATGCGCTGTCTTTTCAATGGCTACTAGAAATAAGATTTGCAATCGAAAACGCTCGCGCCGACGTGCAGAATGAACAGCGTATCGTTGTTTTGTTTTTCATTGTGCTGATTTTCTCTCTGGTTGGAGATAGACTATAAGGCGCATGGCTGGGCAATCAAGTCTTCCGTGAAGTCGGATATCAGTGACTCTCGATCTTTTGTTCTGTTCTGTCGTCTGGCTACCCTGGAGTGACAGTCACTGGAATGACTGAGCTGGGAATTTCTTGCATTGGCCATGGTCTTGAACACAGGCTCCACCAGGTTTTTGCCAAGACGGTACGTACCTTGCACGCAACGCCTCAAACACAGCTGCACCAGACATTGCCAAAGCACACCAACAAGGGTAGAAAATACAAATAAAAAGTCACAGACCTTGGATTAGTACTATGACAATATATGAATTTATGACAGTCTTACTGCTTCGTTCTAATACTGGTATTCGAACACACGATCGTTGGGAAGCCCTGTAAAATCCCGAATTCGGCGCTCAGCGGGGCGCACAAGCGCGCATCTGCTTATCGATAGCGCTCGCTCATCCTGCGCTGTGACACATTTTCTTGCGTTTTCTCGATGTCTCGATGATCGCAAATCAATCGATCCATCCCGCGCCCAATCAGCCACACAAAACCGGCGTCGGACTTGATTTTGAACCATGCGAGGAAGATAGATACTAGAAATATCGGGACATGTATTTTTAAAACAATCAAGAATTGATTAATTAATGAAAATAATCAAGTAAATGCTGTACCAATACAAGCTTGTGCCCTCTGTGAACAACAGACCAATCTTTGAACTCAAGGGCATCTTGCTCCATTTACCCTTTAAGTACGAAATCTTCTTCTCATCAGTTTTAATGAAAGGCGGATGGGTATGAGCGATTAAATTGAGACGTATTGAAGTGAGGGCGTACCTGGCGACTTCATTGTGAGTACTCTCTCCTCGACCGATAGACCACCCTGCGTCATGAGAGGTAAAAATACTCAATGGAGAAAAGAAAATAGTATAATGCATTAGCAGCCTGACTTCTGATTCCCGAAATCACGGCGATATCTCTTGGCAGATACCAAAGTGCAACGTCAATGAGGAGGACACTTGAGTATCGCAGAATGTAAGTACATAAACGGGGGGGCAAAAATCAGAGTGTACTCCAGGGTACATAGGATACAGCTTGCTTTATTCTCATCCCTGTGATTGTGTTGATATACCGTAACATTACTTCTCATGAACAAAAGGCTACTGTAGATCAGGAATAGATAGGTCTACATCCTGCTTGTATCATTATCCAGTCATATATCATTTCCAAGAGTGGTGGTCAATCATTCGCCTGGAATAAGTTATATATCAATAAAGTGTATACCCAATACATCTAATACGTGTAGCTCCCATCCCTCAAGTCGAGACATCGCTTCCGTCATCCTCTCACATCCCATCACCAGCCGCCATACAATCTAAGCTCATTTCTAGCCAAATAGCAGGCTTGTAGCACACTCCTGAAGGAACTTCAGATCTATTAGTCATTGACCTATAATCAAGACCATCGTCTATCAACTGACCTCGGTGTTTCCGTTTACGGTTAGGTTTGTAGGTGAAAGACTTTCTCTGTTGTCCTTTCTTTCGTCTACGAATCCCACTTGCTTTGCAATGCTTTCGAAGTCTGTACTCGAACCCAATATCGTGTGGGTGGAAGGTCGGGAGTGGCATTTTGTAGATGTTCAATAGTCGTCTGCAAGATTGAAGGCTGTTGAAGGATGGAGGATGAAGGATGAAGGATAGAGGGCACGAATAATCCTTTTATACTATTAAATCTCTTTGAATCCATAATCTTACTGTTAATGATTCTAGGACTGATAGTCAAGCGGTGAAGTCAGAATCTACAGTTCAACAATGGTGAAAGCATCAGAGATGCGAAGCTGTACAAAGTCAAAGGATAGACAGCAAAAGGGATTCTTTGACATTGCCAAAAGTCTTTAGATCCATGGCCTCGTCGTTGGCCAACATGAAAGCAATAGTGAAGCGGTAAAGTAAGAATCTGCAGTTGAACAATGGCGAAAGCTTCAAAGACGTCAAGCTGCAGACAATCACGAAGGACACCATGCTTTAGATAAGTGTCACAACTGCAAGACAAAGAAAACTTCTGCGCGTATCCAGAATATCAGTCACTGATCTATGATAGTTTCTTGATCAGACGCGCGGTCCTTTCAACCGAAGCGTCCCAATGTGAGCGGCCGGAACCTATTTCATTTCTTATATACCTCAGAAAGTTGTTGAAGTTACTCTTGGCCCGGCTTTAGACTTCCACGAACTTGAGTATCATTGCATAAACAGATCTACTACGGGGACCTCATTCCACCAAATACAAATCGACTGTATCGTCGGTCTCAGACCTAACATCCCATCATGACTCCCACCGTCGGCAACGGCACCGACCATAATCAGCGGCTAGATACTATTACCGAAACTCTTCTCCCATCCCCAATCCATGGTCGCATTTCTTCTCCTTTCGATAACAAGACAAGTGGAGAGACCGAGACTCTGAAGTCTTTCGATGCAAAGCAGTCACGTCCTGAAGATAGAACTGAAGACATTGCATCTTTTGATCGCTTCGAAGCATTGGAACTCAGAATCCAAGACCTAGAACTACAGTTGTGACTCTCCCAACTGCAGTGTTGGGGAAACACAGCATGCTCCCCCTCCTATTTGCTCAGGTCTATTAACTAATCTGCTAAAGCGTGAAATGAATCGCCATAAGCACCTCAAACCTATGCCAAGTAATCGCAACGGTGACGCGACTGTGGCTATGCGCTCCTGTAGTCCGGTAGAAATTGAGGCATCAAAGCACGATAGCAAACAAGAGCTTGAATTGTCGCGCTTTGATAAATACGTTGTCGCTGTGGAAGTCTTGGCCTTACTTGTACTACTCGCCTCAGTTCTTGACATCTATCATACGATCTTTTCTTAATCGTATATTTCAGTAAAGACATTTACTAAGCCAAGTGCGTTTCGGCTGAGATTCAGCAATGTGATCACCAATTTCAAAAGGGCCTTAGCTACAACCTGGGCGCCAGCAACGGCTGGAGTCAGGATCATGGACGGGAGATATATCTGAAAGGAAACACTTTGAGGTATTTCCGAGCACGTACACGACCGTAAATGAAAATCTGCTGAGAGCTCTTCCCCCAGGGCCGTACTATATCACACACTGACTCGAGGAGTATCAGGGATTAGCGATACGCTAATCTACAGCAATTAGGACCCGAGCAAAAGCATGTAAGGCTAAGAACCCTGAACCTTTATATTACCTCGGTTTATCGCTGCGATTGAGCTGACTCGTCACATTTGAGAGGTTTAATCGTACTATCGGAAACAAATGCAGCGCATCACTACTGCTGCCTTGCTTCATGCCAGGACCTCTGCTCTGGTTGATAGACTCGAGCCACAAGAGGGAGGATTGATCGGTGGCATCTGTCGCGCCGTGTCGCGTGTTTTTAGCTCAGGGCTTGATGATACCAAGTCGAAGCTTTAATCAATTCGAGGGTATGTCGTAAAAAGATTATCGATAGATCATGAGAATTACAGCGGGTGATTGTGATTGTTATGCGTGAGGTTGAAGTTTGAGATGCAGGCCTGGCTCGATAACGGCTACTGCAGGACCCGGACCTTTGATTTCCCGCTGCTGTCGCAATCATTGACCAGGGTACAGTAGCGCTGTACATATGAGCAGCTCTTACGATGAGGTACTTGCTCCCGCAATGACTTACAGCGCCTCTCACTGGAGGAGCCCTATACCTTCTCTACTCCTGCGAGAAATTGCTTGCTCCTGCGGTAGCACCCTTAACTGTTCCAGCTACTCCTGCGATGAGTTCTCTGCTCTTGCGACAAATTCTCGCCCCGTATCCTTTTGCAACCTAGGGAGCAACCAGAGGCCATGTTTACTATACCTATGCAAGCTGTCTGAAAAATTTACTCAAAATCATTCAGTGCTGGAAACGTTGTCCCGGGGGACTACAGCGACCACCAGTGGACTCACGCCTCAGCCTTAACAGCTCCACATCGCACAAAATACCGTCTGTATTACCCTTGGGCCTCCATCAACCCTTCCAACAACGCTATATGGCCAGGTCATTGAACAAGCACTCCAGCAATTGGAAGATCTTCCAAAACCAGAATTCATTCCACCTTGGAAGATGCATGCTACAGCCTTTCGGGGCTGGCACTGCCGACACCTGCAATTTTACTCCCGCGATTGAGCGCCCGGCCTCCACGGTATTGTCATCAAGCACTTGATTGGCTTAGCCTCTAACCAGCTTATGTCATTCGCCAAACCTTGTGACTACGCGCAACAACAAACAAACAACAAGCCAGCTTTGACATCGCCTTGACTTTTTATCTGCAGAGAAGAACCACAGGCCAAGACCCAAGTAAAAGCGACACTCTCTGATTGTGCAACAATGTCAGCTCGACAGGTCGATTACCGCCCGGAATACCTCGATCTCCTCAGACACGAAATTCGAATTGCAGTCGAGAATTATAACACTATGGTCCTTGGCTGGCGGGCGCGGTTAGCAGCGCGGATGGAAGGGAGAGTCTTTGAACTACGTGACGTGGACTCTGCAGTGTCTGAGCTGAAGGAACAGCTTTTGGACGCGGAAATGGTGGCCGGATGGTCGAATCAGAGACTTTCGCCTCTAGGGCAGGGCAGATTTGTGAGGTTGCGGGCGTGAAGGGTAGATAATATGTTCGTGTGACTGATTGGGAGAGAAATGGTTTAGTGGTAACGTTATCCTGGTTGTCTGGTCGGTACAGGTGACAGTTTCTGTTTACTTCTTTAGCAATACATAAGAACATCAAAGTCCTCTTAGTATCAGATACGCTCTACATGATACATGAGACTTCAGAAATAAAACTTGATGCAAGGATTAAACATAAAGTGCAGCTATACAACTAATCTTGGTCTCTACGATGTGGTCATATGCCAGCATTACCTGGGCATACGTTGCAAATTCAACCTTTGTGCTCTGTATGTTAGTGACCACCTCAGGCAAGGAGGTAACCCATCTTCTCACACCCGCAAAAGCTATCAGGTGGAACAAAGGCTTCGTTTTACTAGAATAGACCGCTCCCACGAAAGCACGAGGTTGAACTCATCAGTACATGAGTCGTTTGCTGCAAGATTCATGCGATCAATTGATAGCATTGACTTGCTCGGACCACTCAGTTTGGCCAATGTTGTGAACTCTTTATCATATATGGACAGCGTGGGAAGTATCTTCAGGTTCCTGGGTCTAGTTTTGCGCTTCTTGATGACGCCCGAAGGATAGACGGCGTCCCGCTCACTTGCATGTTTGAGACGTAGGTAGGTACTTAATGCTTCCAATAGCTTCGGACAGATCTACGATGCTTCCCTATTGCTGAATAAAATGCAGATTACAGTTGGAAGTTCGCTAGTATACCGTGCTAGATTTGTTGGATATAGCTGAGATACGTGACTGATAGCTTTTAGTACATAACTTCGTAGAAAGTCCTCTGTGTACTGACTGGGAATATATTTCTGGTCTGTTCGACCTCCAAGCACGGCTCAAATACACCCAAGTTTGTCCTTTGACCGACGAAGCAAAGAGAATACTAAGTCAATCAATACCAACAACAGTCGTTCCCAACACTGGATCCGATAATATACAGTGACTGAATTTCTGTCATTGATCATAGGGAGCAAGCCAAGGCCATTCAGATCTGTGGCGAGATGACAAGAGTAGTTAAGGGACTAGATCCAACGTCGCTTATGCTTAAATCTGATACCGTAGCTGTTTTCTTCTCATATTTCATCCTTCCTCGCAATCTGCCCGGTTCTTAACCTGGCGAAAAACAACTTGCCCCTTCCCCAACACGACAGGGTTCCAGATTAGTTTGACCAAGAACCATCATATCCGTATTCTCACATTTGATCCCTGTGTGTCTTACCTATCCCGCGTTGTCGGAAGTGTCTGGGGTGTTCATGTTACCGTCGTTCAGAGTAAGGTCACATTAGAACTAGCATAGAAATAGGATTCTAAGAATGCACCATCAACTTCACAATATTTTTCACAAACCAAAAGAAAATATCGCTTTCACATCCTCAATCTTGTCACATAGAACGTGTTCATATAAGCTTCAGCTCTGTATAAATACAGCTGGTTAGAATTAATGCCTTGCGGCTAGTCAATTTGTGATGAACGGTTCCATCTCGAACTGTTTAATTAGCTCGATGTCACTGTTGGAACAAGTCTCTCTTTACTACCATTGGTATCCCGCTCTACGGTCCTCGGGTCTCGGTGTAACTGTCCTGAAGCCTTCGAAAAGCCATACCCTCTGCTTACAATGGCATTTCAAGCGTCCTCGTCGATGATCAAATCTGTACCAAGAAAGGACCTGAAGTAGATGTTATAAACTGCCGAAGTATGGAAGTGTTGTTAAGGTTCATAAAAGTCCAGGGCCTACGAGATGAAGGCAGTAAGTCCGCTGTGTACTTCTGGTGATAACTTGGTGATATTGTATAAAAAGGTCTTTACTAATGATCTTGGCTCTTGATAGGAGTGCCACAACATTGTGTCTCCTCTAGTGGTAGCCTCTTATAAAGGAGGACAGCGTCTTTGTGAACATGTAGGGTATACTATGTAGTGAAAATTCTTGCTTCTAGACCTTCTGCTGATATCCGATCGCGGATCAGCAATTGCCGGATCCCCGAAGGCTGCAAATCAAAATCTGCAATGACGGTCAAATGCTGAGAGAACTGGCGACACAGCTCTGCGATCTTCAAAGCCCTGCTCCAAAAAGAAGTATAATGGAGTCACCAAACCGACCGACAGAGTTCGGCTTTATATGCTTCTGAACTAGTTTCTTAGCAATCTTTAACTCATCTTCGAGGAGGGCTTACGGCAAGAGTGTTTCGCCTTTGCCGTCTGTCATTTCTATACCTACATAGAGGTCGAATAATATTAACCTCGTAATCCTTTCTTTTATAGATCTACCCGTCCATTCAACTATGTTATAGAAACAACACTCTGAATTTCAGGTAGCATTCCAAACTCAGCAAAGCCGACATCTTGTCCTTGTGATTATTGGTCTACTTGATAAGCGGCAGCCATATTCCCGAGTATTGTTACCAAACTAGGCATGCAAGCTCGTCATGACAATGATGGGCTAAAAGTTGTCCTGCAGCAAATGGAGGATGCAGTGGCGTGAATCAAATCTATCGAGATGCCACCTATCATCCTAACACAGGAATAGACTTGGGTTCACACCGGAAGCGGAGACTGTTGGCGCACACAGTCAAAGGATGCTACATACGACTTCCCCTGTGGAAGAGTATTCAATGGTAATGGCCAGCAACTTAGTTCTGTCAGTACGACGCTTCAGCCACAGTACACAATACTAACTGGCCATAGTGCGGAGGAAAGTCTGGTGGATCTTGCACTGCACACGTAGATTACGAGACCTTCTGCCCACACTTGGCTTAGGATTGTTACTTCTCTGCGAAGGGTGAAGGGAAGTTTTTGCCATAGGAATAGTCTTCACGTTTGGTAAGGTATAATGGACTCAAGAGAGGACATCTGGCCGTTAAGAGCCTTACTCAAACTGGGAGCTTCAAGGATTTCATTCAGTAGATCATGAGTAATCTAGCATTAATAGCTTCTGTGAACACTGAGACTGTATTTGCATGGTGACAGTGATAATAGCGGTAATCTCTCGGATTCGATGATAAAATTGAACTAGTTGATGGATTCTTCAACGAGCCCAACACGGCAAATACAAGTACGGGGGTTTGACGGTTACTCCAGCGCCATGTTTCTCGGTTTCCAGGTTCTACAGCGATCTCCATGACTCAGGCACTAGACAATTCTGCCACATGGGATCCTGCATGATATCTTCTCAACGCTTCACTACATCCTCATGGACAAGCCTACCAGAGACTTAAATTTTTGAAAGACAACAGGGAAATAAAATCCACCGGTGAGAATTTAGGGGTATATATACAGTATTATTTACATTAAACTAAGAAGAAAATGAAGACTATATAAAAGAAAACTAAGCCAAATAAAACATAAGTATAAAAGGTAGAAAAAAGTAAAATATATGAGATAAGCAAGCCAGATAAAATGTAAGTATAATTCCAATCTGTAATAGGAGGGGTATTTCGAGTTAACTCTGGCTCAGGCCTGACGCTAGTCGCTAGATTCCTTGGAGTTAACTCTAGCTGAGACTTGACACTATTGGGTGTATTCCTCGGAGTTGACTCTGACTGAGACCTGACGTCAATCACGCTCTCTACCGGCGTGGTGAGTTGCTCGGGTTGCGGTGGCGGGTCTCTGAGAAATTCAACTTTGCTCTTTACTGACCTTGCCGGCTTTACCCCAACGCGACCCGTTTGAAACTCCAAGGGTGTAAGCAGGACACATTGATTAACATGCTCATGCTTTGAGTTGCTAAATCGGGTCTGGCACCTCCAGAGGTCTGAAAGAAATCGCCCCGGATGGGGGATCTTTGCCATTTCACCTTTTGGCAGCGTGACTATGAACTCCGGTTTCAAAACATTACAAACAGCTACAGCCCAATTATTATAGTACTGTAAGTTATAATGCGTTGGGTCGTTTCGATGCTGATGTGGTGCCACTGCTATCACCTGTAGTTGTGCAGTGATTAGAATATTATTAAAATGGGCTTCACGGGAATACGTTGTTGGCCGCACTGTATGCTAAAAGAAGGTTAGACAAGAAGGACTATCAAAATTTTCTTGAGTAAATGACCTACCTCGTATATAGTCCCCAGGATCGGACGCTCGAAGATTTTATCACGTTCCATATGATAAGGCGGATATACCGAGACACGGCCAACATAGTCTATCGACTGCTTTGTTTCAAACAGAATACCCAGTTCCCTGAAGAGCATAAGGATATTGGAATTGACTCCATTCCACCTAGGAGGCCCCTCGATGATAACAACAATGCTCTGCCAAGGTGATTCAACCTGCTGTGCAAGTGCCTTAACAGAATGAGAAATGAAGTTCCATTGAGTTTCGAATTCACCAGGGCACATGAACACATCTACTGGGATATAGAATGCGATCCTGATCCGTCTGGGTGGTTGGAAGCGGCTGGGTCGAAGAATGTCCTGAAAGGCGAATTCACGTCCGGGGAACGTCAATGCTGTAAAACGAGTCGTGCAAGATTCAGCGTCGGACTCGTCAGCAAAAGGGTCTGGTCCGTCCTGTGGCATACCCCAATCAAAACTCAGACTAAAGGCATCAAAGAATTCTGAAGATACTGTAGACGGGGATCGGGGACGTTGCTCTGTCATGACTGCTGCTCGGCGCCGTCGTCTCAAGCAAATGTCTTGCCATTCTCCCTCCATCCCCGTATAGTAAGTTTCCACGTTTGTGATGCACTGCCACACCGAAAGTCCGTCCTTTTCGGCCACTTGATACTCAGAATGATTCTTGTGAACATTGAAAGCCGCGAAATGCTTGGAAAAGTCCGAATCTGAGCTGTGAGCAGAGCCAGGACCTTCTTCAACTTCAATAATAGGAGACGGGGCCCGTGTACTAGAACTTCTCCAATCAACAGAAGCTCCGTCTAAGGCGTTCTCCGTGTATGTCGTCATGTCTTCCAAAAAGCTCTGCAGGATATAGTCATCTCGATTTGGTAGCCGTGCCTGGAGTTGACAGATCTCTTCTAGAATTTGAGCCGTACTATCCTTTATAGCTGATGTATCATTCCGGATCTCTCTTGTGTCTATTCTTATTGCTTTAGCTGTATGCCTAGATGAGTCAGCATATAAGGTTACGTCTTCGAGGCGTGGATCAGCCGTACAGCGCAAGCATATCAAGAGCCAATTCCAGAGCCGCTTTATGAGCCTCTACATTGGACCGCAATTTCGCGACATCTCCTTGGCCACTGATGGCCCACGCAGCCCTTGTCCCTAGTCGAATGTTGGAATATTTTGTAATACAGCCTTGCAACTCGAGGACGACTGAATGACAGTTGGCTAAAATACCTGAAACATGATACGCAAGAGTGTCAGGAAACGATCTATCCTCGTCAATCGCATCTTTAATGAGTTCAAGGACTGTCTGGAGGGAGAGGAGTTCTCGTGCTACTCGATCTAGGTCACTACGAGCTTCACGACAGGTTCGCACAAAGCTGTTAATGGATAAAGAAAGCGAGCCGATAGTCGAGATGAGACCTATACAGCCTGTGGTTATCGACAAAGGATCCATGTTTGATACGAGATGTTTATTATTAATTTACTCAAAGCTGTGAGATTCTTGAATGAGGGGTATTGCATTAGTTTTCAGCTGACAAGGTTGCCACAACGCCTGATTGGCTGTGGGCTGTTAGTCATTCTCTCTGGCGACTCACATCAAAATGAGTTTCTTTTTAGCTAGTGGGGACAGGGATATTGACATTAGCTGTGTATCAATCGATAAAGTCAACGCCAATACTAGAATGGATATCCTTAGTGAAGAAGGTGCTATGGAAGAGCGGGAGGATAACAGGACGGTGTCCATTATTTGCTTCTCAGGGCTGTGTATCTCGGTTGAGAGAAATGAGCAGCGAGCCGTATCCATGAGGCTTGCTCTTGAAACAGGGCCTACTGAGAGGGCCAAGTCCACCAGTGGCAGGAAGGTCAAATCCCACACGCCAGCTGGTCAACTTCTGCCTCACATAGACTTGCCACTGGCCAGGGCACCTCCGAAGGCTCCGCCGTTCTTGGAGCCAGCGTGTCGACTTGCAGGTTCTTCACAGCATCTTGGCCACATGCGTAAGAGTCACAAATGCCTGTATGCTGCCGAAAGCCCGTGGCCCACACAATTGACAGTGCACTGGAGTGACTCGAAGGATGGCTATATAACGCGGTTCTACCTACTAATCTAACCCTTATCCTTTCAACAGCAAACCTCTGCTAATATATCCATCCACCTCCCGCGAGTACCAGAATAACTATATTTCAAATGCTGCCAAAAATGATCTTCTCGGTAGAACTTCTTCGTGCTGTTGCACTCCCTAAACTTGTAGCTCTCCTGCTAGTGCCTTATGCGTTCATCCTAGTCTTGTTTTGTAGCGTAGGTCAAATTCCCAGCAGCCATACCAGAACGTGGAAAGTCATCGCCACAATATCCGCACGTGTCATATTTTTCGGGTCGCTGACTAGACTCCTAACCCCAAGGCATTTCTCCGGAGAGGCAGGAAGAGTCATGAAAATTGGTAAGGTATGCTTGAATAGAAAGGGGATATCAGGCGACTGAAGAGCTATACGTAAAGAATGGCTGTATGTGCCACCGCTCTGCTTGGTATATGCAAGTTATGTAACCCAAATCCACTTGGGCTTTGCAGCTATAATAGGCCGATTCGGTAATTCTGGTGGCATTGCTAGGCTGCGGAGATGATGCCATATACATGACAAGAAATTGATCATGGTCATATATTATTTAGAGCCTGCATATCTACTGTTTCGTTATGTTCTCTTCTAACATACAGGCATTCTCGAGCATGTTGGTCCACTTTCCGCTTATACCTGCATGGCTATGCTTAAGATGCTGTCTAAAGTGATCTGCCCGAAAGAACTTCTTGGACGAGTTGCACTCTCTGAATTTATGCATCTCTTGAAGATGTCTTATGCGCTCATCCCACTGTTGGTCTGTTACATATCCACGGGGATTGTTGCCGCTCAGGTCATCGATACTGCAGCCAGAGCGTGGAAAATCGTCCCCACAGTAACCGCAGGTATCAGCTTCACCAGGCCTAGTTACCGAATCGTGAAACGCCTGATCATACCCAGACAGAGCTGAGCATGACCATGAATGACGACGCATATGGAGTGAGTTCTGATGTCTCTCCGCTTCGGCTTTTGATTTAAATCTATTACCGCAGAATGAACATTCGTATGGCTTCTGAGACTCGTGTGCTCTGTAATAACTATTAGTAAAGGCGAAGCTTATGCCACCAAAGGACTTACTTGAGTTCTGCAACTGTATCAAACTTTTTGGGTTTCTTGGGGCAGCATCCGCACATAAAGAATCCTGGAACCTTTGTCCCTTCGAAACGGTTAGAATTAACCGGCTTCGGAGACTCAAATCTTGACAAAGCTGGGTCGTATCCATCGTGGCTACTCGCCGAGCTGAAGCTAGCCACACTGCCTCGTGTACTAGGTATGCGGTTAAGACTTTGGGGGCTTTGACCTCCCCATTTTAGGGGACCCAAAGAAGGAGGGTGTTGTTGAGATTCAACTTTTGGCAAAGAAATCGGCCCTGGAAAAGTACTGCTTCGTTTGTCATCCCCTGATAGTTGGTAACTCGAAGAAAGACTGCTTCTTCGAGTACTAACTTCTGACGGAGGAGAACTTCGTCGTCTCTTTTGACCACGAGTAAATCGGTCGTGAAAAGCGCTGATCCATGACACAAGGCCTAAGTCATCAAAGAAATCAAGCAGTTTTACTGCCTCCGGTACATCCTCTCTTAAAGATTTCCAACGAGCCCACGCTGATTCGTCGTTAAGACGATGGAGAATTGGAGTTATGTCAGCCCCGTCGATTTGTGCTAAGCCAGCGTGTTCAAACATTGCAAATGCAGCATAAGAGAGCAGCGCAGGATGGTCCTCTAGAATTTGGGAGTGAAAGTTATCCGAGACATCCGAAAATGGAGCTTGCGGAACGTGGATCAGTAACTCCGACTCGGCAGTTGAATTGCTGCTCTCTTCCAGCCATCGATGTATAGCCCTGAACCTGTATGACTCGGGAAAGCCTGTTATGATTTGTTCTGATCCTTCATCATCTTCTGGTGTTGTCTTTAGACGTAGAGGTAGAGTGAGGATCGTGCCTTGTGGGGGATGCTCCTCATATTCGAGAGAGGAAACAGAAAGAGAGCAGTCACCGTTCGACTCGGTTGATGAAATTGGGCTCTTTCCCTCGTTTCTTTCCTTTCCTCTGTGGGCAACTCGTTGTCGTGCCGCTACCAAAGCATCGAGCTCATCGATGTTCACATAGTCCAAACAAGTGGCCATGATAGATAAGTGTCCACTACCAATGGGATGGTTTAATAAACTTGGGTCTAGCACCGAGAACCCATTGCCCCTCAAGAAAAAGCCCCGCACTGACTCGTGGATTACCTGTACGATCCTAGTACCACCGTATTCGAGCGTCAAGGATCCTGCGTCTACACCCACTGACGATATGTCAGAGTCTGAGTCATGCGGAGAGACCTTGATCGCTCCTGTCACCTCGACCAGTCCCAGAGAAACTGTTTTGATCTGTTTCACCAGCTGCTCGTCGGTTGCTGTAAAGTATTCCGATGCTCGCCATTCAGCAAGCGAAGCTGGCGTGGGATGCCTAATAAACCCCATTATGTGATGCCACTCGTGAAGACGAAGTGGTTTTGTGGATAAGGTAACCCATTGGAACAGCTTAACGGCGACGTTCTTCCCTTCCGGTGTGATATGAGAGAACATCTCTGAGAACAGAGTCTCCAGGGCTTGCGGGGTGTTTTCAACACGCTTCGTCAAGTATTCGAGACTCCTGCCTTCATCCCAGCTTCGTAGTAAATCATCTACCACTAGGACTACCTAGAGAAACATACCATCTGACATTTCTCTGATCTTCTTCTCCAAAGTCTGCCATCCTGCGTTTTGAATGCCAATTCCAATCTCGATCCTCTGCTTCAGATATGTCGAGATATCGTCACTGTTGTGTTGTTCCATGACGATTTCTGGACAGTCACTGACACTGACAGAGGGGGAATGCCGACTTGACAGACAGACTTTCAGATCGATTCCCGAAGCGAAAGCTGACTTTGTTATCTTTCGCCAGAAGTAGGCTAGATTCCGCACACTACTTGAGTCACACTCATCTAGAGCATCGATAAAAAGCAATACTTTTCTGCTTGTCTTCTGAAGCATCATCTTTTCAAATGCTGTCTTGAGTTCAGCTTCTTGCCAAGCAATCGCTCCTGATTCCATAGAGCATCCAGTCTTGACCTTTGCATCCCAAATGTCTTGAAAACACTGCTGAAAGGGGGGATATTTGGAACAAAGCTGGTGTATCAAGGACCGAAAAAGGCCAATAACTGAATGCTCAAGTTCATCGCCTTTGCCGTTAAAGAAGAAAGCAGCTGTTTGAAACGGGGCTGAGGCTTTTTCTTGCCTTTGGGTTGCTTGGCGGAACCCTTCCCCCATCAGCATTGACTTTCCGGAGCCTGGTTTACCTTTGATCCAGATAAGTCCTTGATGTTTTTCCTGATTTCGTCCGCTGAGCCAATCCTGGAACTTTTCGTCATCGAAAAGCCAATGACATGTCTGCTCAGCTGGGCTACCCAAAGTCTCGTATCGTCTATTGATAGCTGGAAACCATAATGACTGGATACATACTTTATTGGCTTGATTATGTGAATCGCCCACCACATGCTGAGATGCCCCAACACTCGGTACTGGACTATAGTGACCAGTTGACTATTGCATTTTGGATGCCGTAATCAAAAGGTAGGTAGAACGGATCTCGCCAGCGACTTTGCGATAGTTTGGGTCGTGTTTCCCTGAGTACCGACACATCTCCAGATGATCAGCTTGCAGCGTCTCGGCATGTTCCCGATGGTTTCCAATGAGAGATGAGTATTCAGGAACGACCTTCTTTCCCAACTTAGGGAGAATGAGCCCTTCTTGGAAAGTCTTGAGCCGAAAGTTACTCGTATGCCAAAGCCGGGAAAACTCCTCCTGTGCCCTCTCTAGATCCGTGTTCTTCAGGCCGAGAGAGTCCAGAATGACTGGGGTCGTGGCTACTCCTAACGCACTGAGCAGGGACCGAGCTACTTCCCCCTTAGCAGCAATGTCTACACTACCGTGGTGTGGTGTGCCGAGGAAGATGACTGCCTCGACCGATTCGAGGATATCTTGATGCTCACGTCGTGTGGATGATGAAGATCTCGAAAGCATCTGGAACATAGATTAGTAGCTGAAACTTAATCCTACCAAGAGACTTACCTCCTTGAAAATGATGCCGCCTAGGCTATGAGCTACACATATCAGAGGGCGATGAAGGGGCCTCTCCAGGGCGAGCGCGAAAAGCAGGTCTTTAGCATGTGAAAAGACGCTATTTTCACTGACTGCGCGTGGTTATCTTGCTATAATATCCAAATACGAGGATGCGTGCATCTGGGAAGTCGTTGGAGAGAAGGTCGACAGGCCAAAACACAACGCCGGGGTTGGCATCGTCGTGCAATACCTCAGGCCTAGGTTCTCCTGTCGTGTTCCGAGATTTTTGACGGAGACGATCCAGAGCGCGACCAAGAACATTCTTCCGAGAACTCTTCCTTGATGACTCAGAAACTGATAACAACTCGGGTGTTCTGGGGGTCATTTTGGAGCAGGTCCATGTTTTCCGAGGATGACCACCCAGGCCATGTACGAGGAGGATGCTGATCAGTCAATACAAAGCAGCAGAAGCGCCAGTAGAAGGAATAAACCTACTCTACAACTGGGGGCCTGTTTTCAGGTTCATAAACGATAGAGATTCCGGTATCCTGAATAGAGCTCTCCATATTAGCAAGGAATAGCATTGTGCTGGGTAATTGGAAATATGGTGCCTACCGAAACTCAAAAGCGGGGTACGATTTTTTCACGCATAAATGCGACCGTTAATTGGACAATCTCGGGTTTTCCACTTGCAGGGGGCATGGAACGATGCCACTGGCAAGGCTCCCTAATCAAGTATTGACGTCAGAACTAAGTCTAAATCCAATAGAAAGTCCCAGGGGTAACGCCAGGGTTCTGTTTCTTTAGCTGCTATTTATAGATAATAATATATTCAGTAAAATAAATATATTTCCTCTAAGCTTAGAGTGATATTTAAATATAAGTACCCTTTTGCCTGCAATATGCTAAGTCTTGCTAGTTTCTTCAGGAGTTATAAACCTAGAATATATCACTAGTATTATCTCTTGAACATAGCTACCAGGAGTACACTCCGTCGCAATACGACACCGGCAAGAGCCCCGAGCATAATAGTGAAATGTCTCTTCGAAAATGCCATCTAATAAAACAGGATTATTGAAGAGTGATTTTATGACTGATTCTCGTCAGTTAAGTGACGCGAAGGCTTTGTTCACTTGGCGTCACGTGACTGTGGCCTGAAACGAGTTTATTTGTGGTTTGCCTCGAGGTATTCAACTCCCAGCATTACTAAGGTATCCATATAGAGTATACGAGATTCTCTCAGATGTCTACTACCATAGTTATTACCGAGCATCGCCTGTCGATCACTGCTTGTTCTAAAGCTCAATTCCATGTGACTGGGGGTATTCTAAGGTCAGGAGTTTAATGCTTGATGTCAATCCGAGTTGAAATCCCTCAGCAAGAAAGGTCATGTCCATCAATAAGTGGATCCCTGATTGTAATATGCTACGCCACGTATACTATGTTTCTGCATGGGGCCTTATCTTTGTGGATCTGTTGAGTTGACTTCGGTCCCGAGCAACAAAATTGAAGTCCGAGTTGGATGATCTTATATAAACAGGTCTCCTAGAACAAAACATAGAACACATCATATAACAACATCAGGGCTCAAGAGAACGGAGCGTTCAGGTAGTAATCCTATGGGGTGAGTGCATTGGGATGTGGACCAAAATATCGTTATGCTATCACGTTGAGTAGAAAGGGGCAATTGTGTTAGGCAGCCGGTACACTGCCAGAACTGATTTGATAAGAGTATTATTTCGAGTTGATAGACCCCACCGCTGATTCTCACATCACGCGCCTCATACGAGTAGATATGGGTGATAATTGTGCAATCTCCATTGTAGTAGGACGCCAGTTAGATACTGATAAATGAATGTACTTGGAACTCGGAGCGGAGAACCAACAGATCTAGGAGTATGCATTATCCATTGAGACACTGTATAGAATCAAGGTTCTTGACGAACCGAACAAAGCCATAAGTCGTTCTGAAAGGTTATAGAGAACTAGTCTCTGGTCTATCATTGATGTAACTGTAAGTGACACCATAGGGCGGATCCTAACAGAGCCTCACATGAATACATGAATCTATATCGACGATCCAAACACACACAATATCTCATAGCTCTCTAAATGGTATTAATTCGTGCTGCCCCACCTCGCCAACCTCTGGAAGACGATAGATAAGCACTTGCTCTCAAAATTCCCGCTTTAGTAGCGAAAAATAGCATCAAACAGCGAGAACGGATTTTATGACAATAGACATGCACTGCACACAAGACTCCTGCTCATTACTCCACTGGCTTCAGCACATATATTTTTATCTTCATTACATAAGCTGATGATCGACACGGTCGAATTGCACTCATGGGTAGGAGAAGAACTTTCGGGTCCGAAGAGACGATTGACTCCCGGTGATTTGAAGTAGTGCAGGGATAACACGAGGATTTACGCCCTTTATTACCTCTACAAGACCCTGAACAAACTATATCACATATTGGAATCCTTTTGCTTAATTAAACTTTAACACCAAGCCCAAAGACTCAAAAGCATATCCACATTCATGTAGCTGTTAGTCTTACGTTATGCATGTTTCGTTTACTCTTGAACTCGAAGCTTCAGTGCGACGCCTGAAAAACAAATTGATTGCTGATAATATAGATGAAGGTAATACAATATAGGTATGGCCTAAGATTATAACAGACTGAGATCAGTAAATAGGAATCTGAGTTCCCGCTCTGTCGATAACTTAACTTTTATTACCTCATTTAATTGTCTGTATGATTCATTTACTAAGGAAGAATAAAAAACTGCTCTTCGATTGAGGAGTATATCCCTGTCTCTCCCTATGACCAATTTTCTAGTCCTTCCAAAGCTGCACTGGCCACCAAGTCCTGTAGGTGATGTCATGGACAAGCGCCTCCCTTATACGATACCACTCGAACTAGGATCAGCTTCCTGGCAAGCCAAACAGCGTAACAGATCGACGCGGCCAAAGCGCGCTCCCATGCACGCTACATTGCAGCTTTTCATGCCGGCTGAGCCATATACAAGAGCACGCTGGCAATCTGACATGTCGGCCCGAAGGTTATTGATCGGCACAAGCTTAGAAGAGAGTCTTTCTTTGCCGCGGTACTAGCGACAATGGCTACGTTGCATTCATCGTATCTGCACAATCCTAGGCGCTTGATAAGGACATGAATCCTTTCCTTTGACAATCACACGTGATTTTCTAGTCCATTGATAGATATAAAAGGACTTCAACTCTCCTTCGAAAGTCGTTCATTTCAGTCAACCATCATACTCTTTACCTTTCATTTTCCTACAATTACACAGAGAGATCTTATTACATTCGGCAAAAATGCAATTCCAAAACATCATCGCTTCTGCACTCTTCCTCACTAGTGGCGTTATGGCTATCGCCCATGATGCACGTGTGTTGAACCGTCCCCCAAGATCTGTCTCTTTTCACTAATATGTTGATTTTGTCTACTATCAGAGTCTGCATGCAACGGCCATAAGTATGGTCAGAGCTGTGAGTGGGACACTGGAACGCCTGGAACTGGACTACACTCTGGTCGTAAGTAATCTGTGTGATTATCGTCTGCTTTAACTGACCTGAATCGTTCAGACTGCTGGGAACCATTCAAAGGGATCCTCATTTGCTCATAGAGAGAGATATAAGAAGGATTTTTAAATAGAGTTAGATATAGATTATCATCTAAAGAGGATCTATATATAGGACTTTATAAAGATTTTACCATCGGACTCTTTCACAGTTCTCTATCTTGAATTCCGAGAGGTGGAACTAACCTTCTCGGCAATCCAGGCTAATCGCTTCCGCACCTTCATGTCAGGTGCATGCGCTGTTGGTATCTTCAACAAACGAATAATTAGACAAGAAGATATCAAGGTCAATCTTCATGGGGTAGATAGTTCAAGGTGATAAGCTAGTATGGAACATTGCCTACGTGGTTACTGCCAAGACTGCTACAATCGCCTCTTGGCTGAACTTTGCGGTAATCACTTTGTACAAGATCTGGGAGATTTAAGAAGACTAGAGCCCTTGAAAATGTCAAAGCAGCTCGTAAGATCTCGGGAGTGATACAGCCAGAGAGGCGGAAACGGGAATATCGTCCGTGGCACATACTTAGCTCCTAACATCCCTCACTCCAGTGCCACATTAGCCCTGACAGGAATTTTCAGGGATCTCCATGAATCTTACGTAAGTTTGGCAGAGCCCGAAAAGAGGCTGCCCTACAATGCTGCTCAGGGGCAAGAGCTCAATAACTCGGAAATCATGGGACGGATCTCCTGAGTCTCGTGGCTTGTGTTAAACCCGTGAGCCACTGACAAAGTTTAGGCATCAAATGTCTGACCTTGTCCGTGGACTATGAAGACTGAGTAAACTTGGCTGAAACTTTCGTAGCCTTTGACACGACCGTCTCTTTCTGCCTGGACAGTGCTCACGACTCCTTTTCATTCACGATCTATTCATCCATCACCGGAACTCGAGCGTAGAGCTTGGAACTGATTGGGCTTGTGTTGCGATAGGAAGTCCTGGCAGCGAGGCATTTGAAGGTGTGCTCGGCCGAAGATTCACTCAGCAACAGTGTCAAATACGTCACCCCAGTATAACAAGCAATCCTAGAATCCAAAAATGTTCAGGTTACAGTGACGGGCTTGAGAGTCTGTACTGATCCGCATAAGAATAAAGGTTTGATCAGAGGAGGAAACAAAGATATCGGGCGGCGACGTTGGTGACGATCCTGCTGACAAGTATCTCTGACCCGATTGTCCAAGTGTGACTTTGACCTTCACCCTGAGCTGGCTTTGGCAGGGTCGCGCGGCAGACGAAAAGCAAATCTAATGTTGAAATGGCCCTGGTCCGGCCATCTACTTCCGTAAGTATTCGGTCAAGAACAGACTGAAAGGAACAAGCCAATACGTCACAGCAACTTGCCGGCAGAAGGGCCATCAGGACAACAGTTTCAGGTGAGGAGCTCGGGTATGGTGATGTCTTGAGGGGATGCTTCTGCCGCTTCAAGACAATCTAAATCAAGAACTAAAAAAGCAATACCGACAGAGAGAGTATCGGCGTTGCCATGGTGGTCTACCCGTTCATATCACAATGCTTCAGACCGTCAACTTGGGCTTCACTGCCTGATCCCCTCATTAAGACAGGGATCATTTACTTTAACACTAAACCATTCTTCAATTAATAGTTCAACATCTCTCCTTCTGCAATCTTGATCTTTACTTGAGGGAGCTCACGCAACCTTCAGTATGTGGAAGAGCCAGTGACACATTCCGGCTCCAGCCTAGCCGATTCAAAATCAGCTGGTAATTACACCACCCATAATACTGAAGACTCCAGGAGATAACGGAACATATGCAAGCATTGGCAATCTGGCCTTCCTGATTTCCTCGACCGTTGGCTTGTGTGGCAACTCTTTGTCCAACATCAAGTCCCAGGCCTCGAGGTCTTTGAGTAGGTCGCGATAGACTCCTGCGCGCACCATTTCAACCAACGAGCGAGATGGCGGAGACGATCCTTGACCCTGTAACATGCTCGCCATCCCCTGAATCGTTTCCTCTTGGGCATAGTCATATGTGGCTACCAACTTCTTATAGACGTCGGCGGGGCAAGAGTCGCGGAATGCAGATGGCGGGGAGAGGATCAGATGGTTGGGAATATCAGCAAGACAGACCCGGATCTCCATTTGCTTGGGAGACCGAGCGCTTAGCTACTTTGAGTTCTCAAAACTGTCAGGTGGCAGTATAATCTTTGTCGAGTGATCAAGAAGCCGACGCAGGCTGATGCTGAGACAGGGGGCATGTAGGCGGAAATGGTCTTGGTCGAAGTGAAATGGTATGTGTGCTAGTTTTTCATCTCCAGAACAGCCCGTGCCTCTGAGATATGTAGCACCATGGAGGTAGATGCTGCGGCTTTTGAGGCAAGCAGAAGGGAACGGGTGTGGTTTGACCTGTCGGATACCATCTTCGTCGCAATAGACATCAATCATACCTGGGCTGGCCAGGCCCCAAATCTTCAGGCGGAGTTCGACCGCGAGCTCAGGGAATTGGTGGAATACTCTGTTGTTCTCGTCCAAACCGCGTTGGACTTGTCCTTGAGCTGGAGACATGTTGGCGGCACTGAGACGAGACCACCCGTGGCGCTGCTGGATATTGGGATGGAGTAAGCGACAGGCTGCACGATAGGTATGAATTTATCGATCTGACAGTTTCAGATACTTACTGAATGATTCTACTTGTATTTATCAGCCAGATATCATCGCCCGGCGCATTACTTGCGTCCAAGAAGCATCCATGGTGATGATGAGAGAATTATTGTGAGTTCAAAAACAAATCGAAGAGGAACGCGTCGTAATTCAGAATTTTCAGCTGATGATGACATAATGTCTATACGACCTGGGAGCCTCCTCAACCTTCTGCGAAACGCCAACTAACATTGTCAGTTCTGAGAAAGTAGTAAGAAAGACACTGCGGGCTCTGGTGGGAGCCCGCAACCTGAAACGAATATCACACCGCCTCTAGTAATTGTTAAGAAGGAATCCAACAAGATGCCATTAAGTTCTGAAGAAAGAACTCTGGAGCTGATGTACAAGCGCACAAAGCTCTCTGCAGCTATATAACGTGTTTAGAATATAAGCCAATTCTCATCTATTCTCAGATCTCGTGCTCCTCCACGTGACGCCCGAGTGAGGAATAACATCTGAACTTGTCAAGATCTGAAGCTTGACAACGTAATCAAGGTCGGCAAGAGTATCATTCTGGCCCGTTCGGAAAGATGATAAGTTATTACTTGCGATTTATCGTTCTTACTGTTTATTGGCCCAATAGCATATAAAGAGCTTAGGAGGCTCGAGGACCTTTATCGCTAACCTCGCCAGCTCAGCTCTGTAGATCCGCGGAACAAGTGGCTTTGGCGGGGTTTGAAAGCCTCATCGTATTTAAAAGAGACTGCATTGGAAATAATCTATGACTTGTCTCAAGTGGAGGGAGACTTGGCGGCTTATAAAGGGATACTATCCCAACACCTTTGACACGGATATTTACCCACCATCTTGATACTGGATCAGACTTTCCCCGCCACTTCCAAGACTTACCACCAACCAAACTCATACCATTGGCGCTATCTGAATTCCTCGAGGCGGTGCAATTCGGCATTTCAGGTTTGGCGTATGAAGCGACAACTCTACACGTTGCAGTTAATAAATTATAAGTATTACCTTAAGCTAAGGCGAGATAACGACAGGCTAATGATTTCGAGTCTAGTCTCACTTGCGGCTGAGCCCGACATTTTCTTCTCTCAATGTCCCACCACGACTTCAGAACTTCAAGCTCTTCACTGACGGTTTGTGTAACCTCTTCTTTACCCGAATGGGTACTGGTGGTCTTCGGATTCGAGGCCAAGAGAGGCATAATTTAACGTGGCCAAATCTTATTGGCTTATTGACTCGAGTTGGTTGCTCAGCTATTGTTTCACAAAATGCATGTTGACGCCCAGTAAGATTTGCGCAACTGCCTTGTCTGACTCGTTTCTCACCACCCGAGCGATAAGGCTCTGCACACTCCCCAGCAATTACTTGACAGACAGATTATCGGGAGTTGAGAGAGAGGCATGGCCTAATATATAGTACAGTGGCTGCTAAAGCACCCATATTGAGATTCTCAAATTTAGCATGGAATTGCGCCCAGTTATAATCTTATCTTATGTTTGGATCCCGGTTCTTCGAGGCTGACCTTCCTCTACTCGCCACACCATCTAATGGGCCATACACTAATATGTAAACATAGATATCAGGGCCAATCACATGCGATTTAGTGGCCGGGGGCTTGAAAGGAGGGGTGTGATTGTTTCTTACCTGAGACTGGCATACAAACAATAAATAGACCTCATGGCATGCCGATTTTACTCTTTAATTTAGTGTTCTATGTCTCTATGACTGTGGTCTTCATTTCATATTTAGTGCCTCACCCTGTTTGGGTCTCTATTCTATATTACCCGTTCCCATTTTATGCTCCTTGGCCTGAAGAGAAAATCACACCATTTCTAATCAACACCGAAAGTAACCTTGCCATTTCGGAAACAGTCGCTCCTTTAGGCCTATGAACAGCCGGTCTTGGGAAATGGAAAAGCTTCAAGAACAGATCCGAATTGTACTCGAGTTAATCGAGATGACCGCTCATGGGCATCCATTGTGGGCGCAATATATGAGCTACCTTAGTCATCTTAAGTACCTCCTGTATCATCACACAGCCGACGCGCTTGTTCTTGATGATAGCATCTCGACTGGAATTGAAGCTATCGGGGCTACTGATAAAGATGATCCGAGTCGTGGAGGACGACTATGCGAACAAGCATCGCGTCTAGAGTGTCGATATTCTGTTGCAGGCGCCACAGTCGACTTGGAGGATGCAACACGCTTAACACGTGAAGCATTGCAGCTTATACCCCTTGACCACCCTAGACGGGCTGAAGCTCTAATCAGCCATGGATCTATGTTAAACAAAGTCGGTTCGCTAGTTGACCTTGAAGAAGCTGCGATCGCGACTGAAGAGGCTACTAGCATTACCGAAGACCACGAGATTTTATATGAGGCGCGGAAGAACTTAGATTCCATCTTTTACGCCAAATATTGTTTATCAGGAAAGGTCAACGATTTAGAAAAATCCATTCAGTTTGCTCGCTCAGCCATACGTCTGCTGTCGAGTGATACCAAACAGCAAGCAGTGTATTTGGGCAATCTATTCACCCGACAGAGAGGGTTTTATCTTGAGACAAAGACCTGCGATGCCCTCGATGAAGCCGTCAGAACTGCAAATCAGGCCTTTAACCTGACCTCGGAGGACGATCCATATTATGCAGTTAGTTTGACAAACTTGGGAACGGCGCTCTTCAACCGCTGGGAACTCTATGGTGAACGGGTCAATCTCGAAGACTCTATCAAGATTGTGAGAAGAGCCATTGCGCTACTAGAAGACGGTGATCCACTGAAAACGATCGATCTGCGGAACTTGACTGATCGACTGGGTCAAAGATTCTTGATAACAAGGGCAGTGGAGGATATAAGAGAGTGTGTTAAGGTGGCTATTCAAGCGCTTGATGCGACCCCAATGGGCCACCCGGAAAGAGTGTCATTTCATAGTAATGTCGCACTTCGTTTGGCCATTCTTTACAAAGAGACGAGGGATTTGGTTCAATTGAAGGAGACCATTGAAGCAGCAACGCAGGCTTTGAGTGAAACGAAAGAGACCGACTCATGGTGGGCGCAGCTTGTCAACAATCTAGCTTTTCTTTTGAGCGAGAGGCATTCAAGGGAAGGTTTGATATCAGATTTACAAGAAGCAGTCCGTCTTGCAGAACGATGCATTGAGATGACTTCCAAGGATCATGAGTCATACTCAGAGAGACTCATAAGCTTGGCGGATTTCCTAAGAGAACGATACAATATTTTTGGAGTGGCCGCCGATATACACAAAGCTGTCGCATTAGGTCGCGAAGCGTTGGCTGGACTTCCCCATGGCCATGCAGACTGCTATAGATTTCAAAGTTATCTTGGGCTATGGCTTGGCGATATGTTCCTGGAAACAGGACTGGAATCTGATCTTGAAGAGGGGATCAACCTTGGAAGGCAGGCTTATGACGGATCCCTGCTTGATCAACATAGCGGTTCCAACTACTTGACCAATCTTTGCAAACTCTTACTCCTTAGGAGAGGAGCCGGGACTGATTCAATCGACGAAGCAATTCAAATCACGAAGAGAGCAATAGCTGCTGTGCCAGAAGGCGATCCAAATCACCAAGTGCGGCTGATGAACCTTGCGTCTTACCTAGGCACCAGGTACCAGGAGCGTGGGGAGAGTCCCGATCTAGATGAAGCTATCAGGTTCGCGAAAGGTGCTTTAGATTTAACTGAGAAGTTAACATCAGATTATTTTGAAGCCCTTAACAACGTCAGTACCCTTCTTGGAATGAGATACTCGGACAGTGGGAGCTCTCTTGAGCTCGCTGAAGCAATTCAATTGATGTCCGAGGCTCTGGAGATCATTGGGACCAGCAATCCACTGAGACCAGCATTGTTGAACAACATGGCAAATCGAATGAGGGACCAATACTCGACGACTAGGGACCTCACCACCTTGGAGGATGCAATCCGCTTAGCCCGAGAAGCTAGTAAGACAGAGTTCGAAAGATACAAGAGTCGAGCCTTGCGCACTCTTGGCACTCTTCTAGGAGATCGATTCCTTGCACAGGGGGAAATCTCGGACATCAACAACAGCATCGAAATCCTTCAGCGTGCCATAGCCGATATACCCGCAAACCATTCGGATAGGTCTGGCCTCCTCAGCAATCTTGGCATTCGCCTTGGAGCTCGATATACACGAACGAGAGAAATAAAAGACCTCGACGAATCTATTCAGCACACAAGAGAAGCCGTAAGTCAGACGCCAAGAGGGCATGTGGAATTTGCTGCGAGATCAAGTAACCTAGCAGCTCGGCTAGGCGACAGATACACAAGAATCGGGAGATTGGTGGACCTTCACGATGCCATTAGTATTGGCAGGAATCTGTTGACGCCTGATTCTCTGAATATAACTGGTGCTAATCGATCGGCGATCCTGAATAACCTTGGGATCCGGTTGAATGAGGAATACGCAAGAACTGGTCTGTTGGAAGTCCTAGACGACGCAATTCGATATGCGACAGAAGCTGTCGATGCTCTGCCTCCTGGCCATTTAGACCTGGCCGTGCGACTTAAGAGTCTTGGAACTCTACTCAACGAGAGATACATCAAAACAGCGGAAGATGCCGATTATATCAACTGTATGGACATTGGGAAAAGGGCAATTCAAGCCGCGCCACTCAGGCACCCCCTACACTCTGCATGCTTGAGCAATATGGGTTCTCTCTTCTTTATTAAATTTCGGCAAACAAGAGGGCTCGCTGACCTGGAACAGTGTATCCAGACTTTACGTGAGGCCATGCATTCATGCACCAAAGACCATCCAGATCATGCAGAGTGACTGGTACGCTTGGGAGACGGGCTGGGGGAGAAATATGTCATTCTTAAGGATCTAGCCGTGTTGGACGAGTCAATCTCCTGTTTTCGTTCTGCTGCCCGCCAAGTTAATGCCCCTCTCATCATCCGAATAAGAGCGAGCAGGCAGTTGTTGAGAAACCTCCTGATCAGATCTCAAAGGAAAGAAGCATTCAAGGCTGCGGAGGAGGCACTTAACCTCATACCGGAGCTCGTTTTACGTTCACTTGAAAACTCGGACAAGCAGTATTTGTTGGGTCAGGTCGCGGGTCTGGCATGTGAGGCTGCTTCAACTGCAATCAGGGGAGCCAAATCTCCAATGAAGGCTCTCGGACTTTTAGAGAAAGGTCTTGGTGTTCTTGCTACAACAATAGAGGATATGCGCACTGATGTAGAAGATCTACACTCAAATAGCCCGGAACTGGCAAAACGATTCATCAAGTGCAAGGAGAAGTTCTACAGTATAACCAACCGAACCAAAAACGTGCCAGAATCAACGCTAGCCAGCCACCAATACGAATGCGAGCGCCGTTTCGATGATGTGGTTAAGGAAATTCGAAGTCTTTCTGGGTTTGAAGATTTCCTCCTGGAGCCAAGTGCGTCCAAGATACGAGCTGTGGCACGTCAATGTCCAATTATTGTCATCAACATCAGCATGTTCGACTGCGGTGCCATAGTTGTGAATTCTCGGGGGGAATACGCTATTAGTCTTCCACGTCTCACCAAGAACGACCTTGAACGCAGAGTACAATCTGGCAATTTGGATAATCTTGAGACCCTAGAGTGGTTATGGGATGTCATTGCGAATCCCATTCTCGATTATCTTGGCCTTACAAAGACGCCGACAGACCAAAACTGGACGCACATATGGTGGATACCTACAGGCGCTCTTTGCAAGTTCCCACTCCACGCAGCTGGGTATCACTTGAGGAATACAGGCGAGACGGTGATGGATAGAGCTATCTCGTCCTACAGCTCATCAGTAAAGGCTTTGATTCTATCCCATCGAGCCCCTATCAAGCAGCCAACTGACCCAACGGCATTGCTCGTCGCTCTTGAAAATACCACCGGCTGCGCTTCACTTCCCTTTGCGCGCCAAGAAGTTGACTCCATTCGCGGAACCTGCTCGTCCATGAACTTGACAATTATAGAGCCCAAGAAGAAACGAAAGGCAGACATCCAACCATATCTGCAGGGATGCACCATATTCCATTTCGCTGGCCACGGCCATACAGACGAGACTAATCCGTCTCTAAGTCATTTACTTCTAGAAGAGGGTCAACAAAATCCGCTCACTGTGGGCGAGTTACTAGAAATGAATCTTAGAGAGTCTTCTCCATTCCTTGCTTATCTTTCGGCCTGTGGAACAGGTAGATATAAAGATGAGAAATTTGCAGATGAGAGTCTGCATCTGATAGGCGCTTGCCAAGTTGCTGGGTTTCGCCATGTCATTGGAACACTTTGGGAGGTACAAGACCGTTTGTGTATGGATGTTGCACGAGGTATTTATGAGAGCATCCGAGACAAGGGTCTAGTAGATGCTTCAGTTAGCCATGGGCTTCACAACTCTATCAGAAGACTTCGGGACATTTGGCTAAAGAATCGGTCTCGAAGTAAACTAGCGACAAGGAATATTCATGTCAAAAGTGCATGTTATGGCCTTGTGAAGGAAGCAGGTCCAGTCACTGATGAGAAACAGCAAATACCACGGGATATCATTATGGTGGAGGATGAGGGCGAAGGCGAGTTACACTGGGTTCCTTATATACATTTTGGAGTTTGACTGTAAGTTAATATAATATGTTATTTAATGTAATAATTTATCTTATAAGTTAAATACTTATTAACTTAATATTTAAATACTTGAGTTACGATAACTTAAAAAACTTCAAATGATCAAGGAACTCCATACTATGGCTGCTTTCTCCACTCGCGCGAGCACCAGTATGACGAATTGCAATCTTATACAGCTGCCAATCTGCGAAGTTTGCGCTTCATTGACACAAGGTTGGCGTCCTTGACTGTTGCAGCTTGCCAATGAGGGCTGAAGTGACGTGACCTGATGATGGCCCATGAACATACGCCGCAAGATGAGAGTTGCAGAAAAACTTTCAGATAGTAATTATTTTCTTCATTCCTACATATGAACCCTTCTGGACATAGAACTGAGATGGAGAGTTGAAAAAAGCTACGAAATACAGGGTCTTCGGGGAACAGTGAACCTGTGATAATAGTGAGAAGTCAAAGGAAACACCAGCCCTGACGCAAAAAGGTAAAGTACTCAAATGAACAAAGGAATCTGGCGTCTAAAGCCTGTAATGGAAGAAAGAGCTGCCATATTATCAATGAAAAACTCAGAATCCTTATAAGCGCGACAAGGTGGTTTTCTCAACCATCTTGAGCTGACGGAACGCGCACCTCATATCTAGCAGGATGTTAAACAACTTGTGACACTTACAAAGATACCAGGGAGGAATAACGCATTGATGGCGTGCCAATCCTTCCAAAGTCTGTATCGAGATATTTCACCGACAGCAACTGGTTTCCGTTTTTCTTTTCTTTGGAAACCCAACGCGCTCAAATTTACGCAACTAAACCAACACGTTGGCAGTCAAGTCTCCCACAATACTGCAGAAGCCTTCCAAGATAGGGTTTCTGCAGTCAAGATGCAAGGTCTTCCCCGACTTTGAGATGCAAGGAACGAGATGAGCACTCTTGCCAGCTGGATGCATGACCGAACTTTGCAAAAAGGACGCAAATTTCAATAACAGGGATTCAGAAGAAATAGATGCGTATCTTGAGGTCGTACCAGACAATGAGGAGGCAGTCGGAGCCGGCAATGCCGTTGAAGCTTTCGGGGAGATTTTGTCTGAATATCTGAAAATGGTGATATATAGATAGCGATGTTTGTGTCGATCTTGGTTGAGTATGATCTTTCTGAATGCCCATAAGCATCTTAGGACTAGGTTAAGAGGCAACAACAACTCGGATCAATCCTCGAACATTTATAGCGGTCCCTATCCTCCTCGGAGATGATCTGGAGCCTCGAATGGTAGTCACCAGTCTTTCGGCCATTCCATCTCACAAGAGGGTTCCCATGATCAGGTTTCTCTTAGCCAGATTGTCGGAAACCGCCTTCTCGCTCAGGGCGATAATTTCGGAGCCGTCATATAAACCTCTTTTGATCCGCTCAGTGAATTTTGGGATATCTGACACCATGGGATATAATGCGGATAGAGGGAGTAATATCGTGTTCCAAGGGGCAGTGGTAAAAGGCGAGAGTCATGGCAACTGCAGCTCACCTCTGCTTGGAGAAAAGTCTTGTGTTCAATTTCTGTGAAGACTAAGACAGCGTGTTTTCAGGATGGATATTGCAGAGAGTGATTTCCCGTACTATCGGGATGAAAGTACCGTGGTTTGAGTGTTATGTAAGATGGTAACGTTTAGCAATGGGAACCACTCTCAGTCTCAGCAGTGATTTGCCGAATCCTGCTTTTCAGACCTGGCGTTGGCCCGCGCTGGGGATATCTCTACGACGTAGATGTGGCAAACGAGCTCCAGTTGATTAGCTGTGAAGTGAGCCTTTATATACTTGAGAAGTATGAGAATTATATACCGGAATATTTACTCCGATGTCCCAATCTATACGAATGCACAGGCAATAGCCGGGGTTTATAATAATCCAGTCAAGAGAAGCAGGGCTTTTTGAATAGGTTGTTTTGATCTCATAGTGCCGCAAAACTGCCTATCGTTGGTTTGCTTGTCTTAACTCAGTTAATATTTCTTCATAGTCCTTCTCGTACTTCAACCTAGTCGGTATTAATGAAAGTATGTAGTCCAAATCAACAACTAGAGCGCCACTACCCAGTAAATAGTGCATAATGTCAAACGAGCCTTGATAAGCTGCCAGCGCCAGGGGAGTATCAGTAGCATAAAGGTCGGGCCTCCCACTAGGATCAGCACCTTCTCGTATTAGTATTTTGACCAAATTGCAATCACGACTTCTGATCGCTTCTCGCAATAATACATAGCCACTATCCTCTGAACTCCCAATGTTTGATGCCGCTCCAGCTCTGATCAGAAGCTCAATAATCTGAATGTCTGGCTTTGATACGGAGAAAGCCTCGAGTAGGGCCGTGTTATCTATGTACGCAAAAGTACCGTCCTTCTGTCAGTTGACGTTAGCGCCTGATACGAGGGATAGATCGTTGATCTGAATGCCTACAAATGGGAATTGCAATGGCCGCCTATTATATGAGGCGTTGACATCAGCACCCGCGCTAAGGAGGAATTTTACGACTTCTATGTCGCCACGAGCACAAGACAACGGCAGAATGTTATCATAATGGACATTTGCCCCGGCATCGATAAGCAGCCTGCAAGCCTGGAGGCCCTTCGAGCCACCCAAAATTACCGCTAACGTCAACGGACTCTGATATAGATCATTCAGCGAGACAGGGCTTGCCCCCTTCTGGAGAAGATACTCCACAACTTTGGTGTGGCCTTTCTTAACAGCCTCTAGAAGAGGTAGTTCATGTTTGAAGTGGACATTCTTTGAGAAGCTTTCGTATGCATTAATGTCCACTCATGCTTCAAATAGGGTCTTGACGATCTCAAGATCGCCATTATGCGCCGCTCTGCAGCATAGTGGATTGAGAATCGAGCCCCATGTTTTGGTCTTTAGCATGCGATGCAGAAGCTCGATATCACTCTCTTCCAACACATAGTCAAACAGGGTTGTGTGGTATTGTTCAATCAGCTCTGTTGACGCAGCGACAACATGCAAAAGTGCAGAGTGTCTGTTTCGAGTAGCCCAAAGAACAAGGGCTCCATCTATAGCCCGATGATGTTCCTCAGACACTGGCGACGCCGCTAGACCATACCCACACATCAATATACCCTTCCATAAACTCCATGTTTCACAATACTCCTGGTCGAAATTAACCGTGTGTGATAGCCAATGGGCCGAAGCGTATGCAAGAAATGGATGATCAATGATTATCGCTTCTTGAGCCGTTGTCTCAGGCGCTCTTGTACATGAAGCAATAGTTGCATCAATATCAGCAGCCCGTCGCCTGTTCTCGTGAATTCTTTGAGAAAGTCTCAAGACCCTAGGCCAACTCCACTCATTCCTGAGGGCCGTCTGGCAGATATCATTAGGGTCTATTGGTGGCCATGGAGGACGAACTCGGGCTAATGCTGTCTTGAAATTACTGAAGTTCAAGTACGTAATGCAAATCTCCCCAACGTGGCGGTCAGCATCTTGGATGCGAACATGGAAGTTCGACGAGGCCAGTTTGTCCGACACGGTGACAAAGAATTGTTGAACGCAGGCATGGATGAAATGAACCGTCTTTGTCTCATAGTCAATTTCAACGAGACCTTGGAACCAAGTGTCAATAAGATGAATTCCGTTCATATACCGCTCTTTCATAGTGCACTCTTGGAGTGGCTTGATTAGACAGCATTCCTCAAGTTGATAAAGCGTCAGAGGCTGCTCTGCCACTACTATCCACGGAAGGAGTATTCGAACGAGACTATCATTCCCCTCAGATATAGTGCGATCTAGACTCCGGTTGAAGATATCCGTCAGGTTCTTAGGTATATTTTTGGAAGCAATTGCCTCGCGGATCCTCTCGTTGTTTGGCTGGCTGCAGAGATGCCGAAGGACAAGAGTCACCCAGAGAATCCTGTTATTGAAATCAGCTTCTGCCAGCCATAGCAAGATCTGGGAAACATACATGCCATCAGCATGCCGTGTAAGAGTGTTCTTGATCTCGGCTATGAGTGTTTGATCGCTAACCAGTAGCTCTTCAGCATCAAGACACTTTTGCACCGCCTGATCAACGAGTTTCGCCATGTCACGCTGGGCAAGAGAGCAATTCATAGAAACTTGCTCTAGGTTGGCGTTGGCTCCCTTGAAGATGGAATTTGCATGATCTCGGCTGGTAATAAACAGCTTGGCGTTGACGCCATCATCCAGCATCAATTTCAACACGTTGACGAGGATGTGGCGCTCTTCTTTTTGGCACTCCTCTATACCGTCCAGTATAACCAATGACGGCGGGCCTCTTCTTGATAGCATACGGGTTAGAAGTTGAGAAAGTTCTGATGAGATATCCTCAGGGGCACGGGCACTTTGTATGGTCTCCAAACTCTGCTTAATATCACCTGAAATATCCTGGATGCTCAGTAACTGCCTAGCTAGAGCTCGAAGAATTGTTTCAGCTCTCATTGACTCCGAGTCGTCAAACCTCGAGTAAAAGAACGTCACACGGCTCTGAGGACTAGATCGTTGAGTCAAAAGGTGGTCGATCACGCTCGCACTACAGTTGTCAGTGGCAATTCAGTTCCGCGTTATAGACTTACCAGATAATTGACTTTCCTGATCCCACTGCGAAGTGTTAGAGAAACTAGTTTTATAGTAACACAGAAAACTCACTTTTCCCGGAACACCAGAGCACACCTGGTGTAGTCCCATCGACCCATCGTTTGAATTCGTCTGTGCCAAAGATCCATTCTGCTGATTTAGGGTATCGCTTCTGGCGAGCCTGCTTTAGAGGTTTGAGGTAATCGTAA
This sequence comes from Fusarium sp. NRRL 53293, assembly GCA_013759125.1. Lineage (NCBI taxonomy): Eukaryota > Fungi > Ascomycota > Sordariomycetes > Hypocreales > Nectriaceae > Fusarium > Fusarium sp. NRRL 53293. Next base: position 57,150 of record JABSTN010000231.1, read on the forward strand.
TAGGACAAAGAGTCAAGAAGCTTTTGATTATTTTCTCCTTATACATGTTAGGTAAATTCTTCTTTCCAAGATTGATACTCACTCTCTAATTCCTCCCTTCTCAAAATCTGTAATCTGTGCATTGTGTCGAAATCGTCGCGCGTGCGGGACATGAAGCGACTCAGCGACCGCCTGGACCGGTCGGCCTGTTCGTTCTCTAGCCTTTGGAGCTCGTTATTGCGATGCTGGGACTGGTCTGCTGCAAGTCTAATCTCCTTATTAACAATCTTACTATGATCGCGGAGCTTTTGCAAATCGGCCTCAAAGACCTGCTGAAATGACTGCCAGAACGCCGGATTGAGTGGAGAAGTCCACCCACTCGAGCGTTTCGGCATTGCGAGGACGCGTCGACAGCACTGGATGATAGTGGCGTTGAAAGTGCATAAGGAATTCTGCAGGCGTTCTGAAGCGGGAAACAGAGCCTGATACTGCTCAAACCTTGGGCAAATCCTGCCAAGTTCCATACATAACTCGACAAAGGCTTCATAATAAGGCGCAGCGTTAAGTATAATCTGGTGATGATTAATTACGATGGTATTGTAAGTAATTAGTCATGTACTTACCATAATTGTCATTTTCACACTTCCCCAAACAAGAGCTGCAATAGTAGGGTTTGACGAAACGTAGGTATCTATGACAGAGGTAAAGTTGTGGACAGCTTGAAGGACGGGAAATAAACGGCTGGCAATACTATTGCCTTTCTGATTTTGTCGTCGAAGATCTAGCTCCGCCGTGAATACAAGAACGGCATCTGTATCCGGTACAGATTGAATGCACTGGAACTCGGCGAGCTGCTCGGGTGTAAGAACGGTCTGAAATGAATCGATGGCATTTTGCAAGATCTGATCCCCCTTTTTAGGTATAGAAGATGTAACCGCTTGTGAGGATTGGGCGAGGTCCATTGTGAGAACTTTGGATGGGTGAGAGGGGTTGAAAGACTGTCAGACTTGCTTTTCAGCTGCGTTTTCCAAAGTGAGGCTGAACCTGCTGATGGAGGGTCGGAAGAAATTATTCCGAATTGAGGCTTGCTGTTGATGACCCAGCAAACGGTACGTCCCGACGTACCACTAACATCAACTTGAGCACCAAACAAAGAGACAAAAAGAAATGACGACCAAGATCTCCATATTAACTTGGATGAAATCCGACTCAACAGTATGATTTGGTCCTGGGTGATTCTCCAAGAAGTAAAACGAATATTACAGATACAACAACAGGACTCACGTGATCGAAAACGTGATCGAACGCAAAGAGGCCCTGGCTATTTTGCGATGAGGAGACAAGTGCATTTACGATTAGATGCCCTGTCAAAGTCTGATACGATTATGAGCATGTGTTGGAGGATTCTGAAGAGAAAAATGTATTGATAATATCTTTAATTAAGATATTGCTATCTGGAGGTCTCGGGTACTGGGTTTTCACTGGAGCAATCAATTTAATCGTGGAAGCAATTAAAGCGTAGGCCATATCACCTCCAACATCGCATGAGCAATAATCTTTGCCGTAGGAGTCATGCACATACAGGTGAGGTACACTAAAATTTATCCCCTACGCCTTTGTACCAGAGCAATCAACTCATCGTAGGAGCAACTAAATTACAGGGCACCTCAGTTAAGATGTTATCGTGGGAGCAATAAAATTTGCCACAGGAGCAGGGCAACGGTGCCTGCCAAAGTAAAGCCTTATGATTCTTTCGCTGGAGCAGGCATCTGACTAATCAAATTATTGTATAACTTTGAGATCTGGACGAATTTACCAGCGTCCGTCCAATCAGTTCAAGAGACTTCAGGGTACCTCCAGTGGCGGCATTGTCCCTGGAGCAATGAATGTGCTGGGGAACATCGCAGATCTACAAGATCAAGTTCTAGCCCGATCTGGAATGGTAAGTAATGTGGGGTGAGTCTGGGTCTGGGGCTGAGAGTGGAAATATGCAGCATTAAACAGTCGTAAGCTTAAGTTATGCAGCAGGTTTATTAATTATGCAATCCATATCTTATCAGTGGAGCTCATTGTCACCAATGCACTTCTAGCTAAACCCAACATAAAGAGCCTCAACTCGAACTCCAGCACAGCAAGTAACCATTGAAACCAAAACATCGCACACAACTCTAGTCCTTTTTCATCAGTCCTCATCAAGGAAGTGTTGATTATTAAAGATGTGATCAAGTCGGAAGGGATGAAGCGTTGGGTAAAGCGGGATTGGTACGGCTTAACTTACCCTACAAGCTGAGGGAAACAGTTCAGTCTTGATCTTCTCCAAACTCACGACCTGGCCCGAAACACAATCAGACATCCACTAATGTAAAGACAGATTTTTATGGTCGGGTTGTGAGGTAGAGCATCATGCATAACATGATGGCGCAGTCCCGACCACCCAGGTCTGATCGTCTCGAATCAAAGCCGTTTCAACACCAATGACTAAAAACATAGACAAAGGTTACAAAAGTCATTATAACCCACGTACGTATTTGACGGGACTCAATTGACTGCAATGGCAAGAGAAAAGAACCTATCACGCTGCTTGGAGATACATGCCATCCGACCGTACCATAGATGGAACAAGGGGCACCAATGGCTGTGTTGTGATTGAACTCAATGTGATTAGACGCTCGCGAACCCAGTGGTCAAGTACGTACTTTTCAGAGATGTTAAATCTTCACGAAAATTTCCCCAAGGCTTGTACCACGATAAAGATGCGAGGCATGGAATGCGTACCGTTTGTAAGATGAGTTGATTGGCTGAAAGCTATCGCGGGCAATCTTTCCTCCAGTGCCGGATTTTCTTCAATTACTTAAACTCCTTTACTCATATATTGAGTTCTGTTTACGGGCGAAAGGTCTCGGTGCCCATCACAAATGGGAGGTGGTGCATATTGCTGAGTGCATTGGCTCGATGGGTCAGATTGATGGCGACAATTTTATTTCCGCGCCCGTGAAAGTTCTGGTGAGGAAAACGGCGGACTGGGCCTCTGCCGCATCGAACAGTAGCTTTATTAATATCAGTTCCCATCTTTAGAGTCGTCTATCGGCCAGCCAATTTTCCAACGCCGTCTCGAGGATCAATTAACCTGGTAAATGAAACATACGTCTATTGAGCTGCCTTTTCACTTACTATCAGTAACAAGCTTCATTGCACCATCTCGTTCTGACAAACACTTCCAGGCCAACAATTACCTCCCAACGGCCGGCGTGACAGATGCTACAGACATTAGGCCTCGAAAATAAGGTGCAGATAACGCGTAACTTCCGACTGTGGCCCTACCTCTGAAAATCACGTCACTAGAGTCCAACAAGAGCATTCCAAGACATCTCGTGCGTCCATATTGGGCATATGTGGATCCGTGCACTTGATACACAAGCGCAAGAGGATATTTGGGACATTGATGTATGCCACAAGCTTGTGTAGATACCTTCGAAAAGGGGCTGTTGGCTATCGATAACTGGTATTGACTGCCCGCCACCTCCTGCGGAACACGAGTCGCACTCCTGAGAATTCCCAGCTAGCATTACTCCTAGGGAGCAATCCCAGAGGAGCCTTATTATCCTAGTACTCTCGCAAAGGGGCCTATGGAGTCAACGAAAGCTTTGATCGACGAATCAAGTGTGGATGCTGACGGATGTAGTCGCGGAGGGACATCTGCCTTCATTACTACGAGCCGAGCCTGTCATAGAGCAGACATCGGGAAGTATCCAGCAGTATATTTAGGGTAATACATCGGCAGTCTCGAAAGCGGCCTCATCGAAATGAGCACCAAAGCTTAACGGACTGTGGAAGTAGTGGTGACAAGTCCAGATGCCGCAGTAAATGCAAAAGCAACTGTAAAAATGTCACAGAGATCACCAAAGCGTTGGAGAAAATGATCTGGGAGATGAAGTAGGCAAACCACCGAAACTAAGCCGATGCCACATCTCTCAGTGCCGACGCCTGGCCAACAACAAGTATACGTCGCCCACAAAACCAGAAAGCGTCACGTATGCAAACATACAGACACTTCGTGGAACCATCGTTTATAACACCAGAATGACAGGCCTCGAAGCCTCAAGTCATAGATAGGTCTTATAATGAAAAAGGGAAGCAACAAATATGGAGCAAGAACCCAGGTTGTGTTGATGTGAGGTTCAAGACGGACACCAAACTGTACATGGTGGCGCTCAGACAGGGAACCAAGAATTAAAATTGGTGCCATAGTGGGCATTGTGACGTTCGGTGTTCACAACAGCTCGATAAGTAGGGAAGACTTTGACAACCCCACGCACCAGATCAGAACAGAACAGTAGGTCCAACATCGCCTTTACCATCATCTATTCCGACCCTTTTCCCACAGAGACCCTAAGCTCTTTCGCACCTCCTATGTAAAAGGCTTATGCATCTCGAGCAAAACATCAATAAACCGACCCTCTCAACCATCACTGACTGACTGGTTAACATGTGATAACCGTTGTACCGCTCCTAGCCCCCCTCAGCTCAAGCCAACAGGTACAAGCTAGGTGCTCAGGCACTCTCAACACGAGGGATAAATTCACTGGATTGGGTTAGGCTCTCATTTTATCATTCTTTTAGGACATCGCGTAATCAATCCACATGACGATAAGGTTATGGGCAACAACGCTTATTTTACTTACGGCATAGCTTAAAGTATATTATCTGTGATGAGAAATTGGTCGACTAGGCTTGCAGCTAATGACCCCTTGCTTGTAAGCCTTTGAAACATGTTTGTCATCTTTGTAGAATCCGACTTAAGTAAAAATATATGTCCATTAGCGCTTTTTGACTTGAAGAGCTTTAAATATTTTACTCAGTTTAGTTAACTCTAGTTATATCCTCTGCAGTTAGGGCAGCGTAGGAAATAAACAGGAAGATTCTGTGGTGTGTAGCGCAAACCAGTTTTTCACATCTTATTTGTCTTATCTGTCTCGTTTTTTACTTTCTCGCCTTTGACTTTGTGGCTTTCCTCCTTTTGACTCACCTGTACTGCCCTTACATATAACGCCATTCCTCAGTTACAGCAAGTAAAATGCAGTAATAAAGTTGTCTTCTTGCTGTACACATACCTTTTTCACAAACACGTTCTTCATATTTGAGCTAACTTCTTCTTTTCCACTCTGCACTGCCACTTCGCTATAATGACTGGCGGTATCTCTTATGATCCTGAGGCCCCAAATCTTCGTTCCGACGATCATGATATAAAGCCCAGCATGACTTGGACTCCGGTTGATGAGCATGATGAGCACCTCAAGGAGATCTTTGAGCAGAAGCTCGGTCTAGCCACTGTTGATGTGCTTAAGGTCACTGCCACAGGGAAAAGTTCATATGAGAGCTTTATCCTTGACCGCATGGATTTTCTCGGTATTTAACATTGGTTCGTATGTTTTGTCTTTACTAACACAAGCTTCGCAGACCTCCAAGCCCTGTGTGTTAGTGTCGCAGATATCCCCCAGGGAGAAAAGAGCTTCTACGAATTGATACCGGAAAAGGCGTGCGGCAAATTGACAGAGATCGATCCTCAGATATATGAAGTAAGTTTGCCGCCCTGGCTCTACAATGCATATTTTCTAACAAGTTCTCTTGCTATCGTAGCAAACCAAGGAAGCCATGTCTAACATAGCGCGATACTGTGGCGACTGGAACCTATGGGAAATGCCAAGTCTGCGTGAGTTAGGATGCCGCCACAGAAGCACGCGAATCGACTAACAAGTTCGCATCAGTAAGCTCGGCCTCTCGAACAATCGCCTACTGCAAATACGCGTTAATCGAACTGGCACAAGAAAAATACAGCTACAGTCTAAAACAGACTCTGGAAGTTATTATGCAAAAGAAATATGAGGAGAAGGAATCCTGGGATTGCGAATTTTACGACGCTCTTTATATAACAAGAAGGAAGTTAAAAGCTCTTCATGAAGCCGCATTAGGCAGAATGCGTCAATTTGATTTGACTTATCAAGCTCTCGATCTAGTAAGACAAACAGAGATTCCCTTCCTCTTCTTTGTTCTCTTTATCTTATGTGATCTAAGCTCAATAGTTACTGGCTGACAAGAACTCAGATAAAACTCAAGGTTATGTGTTCCGAGAAGAGCGTTGAGTTCCTTCGAAAGCATTACATAGATGGCCCAGCTCAAACCGCTGATGAAAGGACCGCACAACCATACGCATATATTCTCAATCCCGACCTACAGAAAAGCATCGACGATACAATCGATCCCCTCATGCAATTTCGAAACGACGAGTTTAAACGACAAGGAAGTTCGAGTGGTGACCTCCTGTGCTGGTGGATCGCGCCGGTTGGTGTCGTCTGGATGCCAGCCTCAATCATCGAGAAAAAAGACCTTATGAAGAAGATTGAAAGGCTCCAACATGACATAGGGCGAGCAAGAACTGACCAAAAAGAAACAACAGTTCTACTGGAAAATGTCAATTTATTGACAATCCAGTTCGAAAATATCCGCCGAAAGATAGATAATGCCTTAGAGGCGTTATTACAGCTGAAGGATTTCTTCCGGAGTCAGCATGAGACGTATGAGAGTCTCACGCTCTACCTTGCATTCCTGGAAGAATACCCAGATAGGCAGGCAAAGCTGAGTCGTCGTCGAAGCTTCATCATGCAGGCTTTGAGGCATTTAACTAGAAATCTCAAACATGTATGTACTTCTCCTGGAACGATAAGTCCTTTCTGCTAATAGGTGCACCATAGCTCGTAGCAGCGGCTGAGGAATTCAATGAGACGGTAGTCCACGAGACGAACTTGGATGTCTGGAAACTTCATGCCTACAAGAATTGGGAGGCAGATATGGGGACCTCTTGTGGTACATTTTAGCTGGGGCCAGACTCTTCTTCTTCTTGTCTTCCTTCATGTGAATGGAAATCAGCGTATGACGCACATTGCATACTTAATATATTTGCCTATTTTTAAGTGCAACTACGATTTCTGCTATCACAACAAATAGCTTAGGTTCGCTGGGCATCATTTTTGTCAACAGTCCATGAAAACTAGTTATACAAGTCTTCTCTCACTCTTCCTCAAGCTCCCTCAGTGCAGCGAACTAAAATGTAGAGACAAATGGTATAATCCCATCTGATGGCTCTGTCACATTTTAACATTACATTATTATCATAATCGTAAATATCATCCTATGCATCGGTGGGTTTCTCCCTTGCCAGTCACCAAATCCCAAATTGAAGAAGGGAATTCTCAAGTCCATCGCAGACTTCCAATGCTCCTTTTCAATTGCATAATTATGTTGCGATAGGCTTCTATTCGGCTGTGGGGGATCCCGGAGGTCGGAAACCCCGCGGCGGTTTCCCCACGGAATGGCTCGTGTCGGACTTTTTATGTCCTTATTATTCTGGTCATAATCTACAGATTCAATGATAAGCTGATTTTTTTTAATTCTTGAAAGGCCGAAGGGAAGGTCTGTGATTTCACTCGGAGTGTATTGGACGATGCAGTTGTCCGATCTAGGGTAGTCTAACCTCTCTAAACCCTGTACAGAACTCGGATTTATTGGCTTGTTCTGTGCTCACTCTAAAAGATATTGTAGAATTTAACTCCCAGCCTTTAGGTTTTGCATAAAACATACTGGGAATCTCGCCCTAGATTACTGAGTACCTTGAAGTGCGGTCTGCTTGGCTTGGGTAGCTTTTTCGCAGCCCCGCTCCAAGAACTCCGGGTCTCGGTGCTCCGATTGTGGAACTGGGTCTTCAAGTGCTCCAAAAATGGGTTATAACAAATACTTGGGTCAACATCATTGGTATGATAGATACTAAGTAATATGATGGACATCCTTAGTATTATTGTTCATCCAGAGCCTTGTTATCAACGGCTGCCTTGTCGACGTCATAGCGAGCACGCATCCAGACTCGGACAGAGAGTGTTCCAAGCAGCTGTTCGACAGATGAGGCTAATTTCCCGGCGTCGCTCCTCCTCTGGAGCTGCAGCCCTGTCGACGATGCGGAGTCGTCAGAATGGTATAACACATTCCGTATCGCGATAATAAGCGCAAAGATATACAGGAAGTTGGCCATAGCCGGTTGAAGCAAGCGGAGACCGCTTCTTTCTATCACGTTGCCAGTGCTGCAGGGTAAATTCACGGACGGGCTGCTGAATGGGGTAAGTGGCTAGAGAGGCGATAGTAAAGCGAGTCGCGATGGTGCGCGTGCTGAGGACAGTCATCCCCCAGCCAGATCTCGAAGATAAAAGCATTCAGGGAGTAAGTATTCTAGCCACTCAGACAGACATCGTTATCGGCAGCGCCATCACACCTTTCCTTTATTGTTATGTAAAGTTTGCTATTCTTCAAAGGATCATGCTGCCAAATCCTCGTCTTCGACCCCGCCCCTCATACTTCCGCCGAACCTCTACGAAGCATTCATCGACATTTACAACGATTTCCAATAAGTCGGCAACTAGATCCCCACTACCAAGGCGACAAAAGCCATCGATGGTTCATGTAAACCACAAAGACCATATCACCGGCAGCTCCAATGTTCGAGACTGTATCAGCCATGACCGCGCCGCTACAGTACGCAACGTATATCCTCGAGTTCCACGTACTTGCCCTCAGGCTCACAGAGCTCCACGCGCTGCTTGCCACCACCTCGGAAACCTCTACGGGTCGAGTCGAGTCGTCAGCAAGAGTAACATGAGAAAGTTAGACCCGTTGATTGGGTACAGCCAAGCTCATAACGGTACCTAATCTTCTCTCACTCGGTTCCAGACCTCTTCATCGCACTGATTCCTTGCGGTTCGATCGTTCAAGTGAAAGGCTGCCTTACTAAAAGTTGGCGTTGAAGTATTCTTAGCCCGGACACACAGTATCAGGCCGGATTCCTTGGACTGAGCCCGCCGTCAAGTCTCGAGTCAAGTCTCCTAACACCACACTATACTGCTCCTCTTCACCCTATCATTTCCCCCTCCATCTCCCTTCAAGCACGCCGCTTATCATACCAACGCAGGCATTGTTAACCAGTGTCTTGCTCTAGGAGAAACTGTCACGGGTTCTTCACTCATATGTGACGAATTGCTAGTCTTAAGCCTTGGCATGCAATGTGTGATGAGTACGGACCAACTCCAAACCAGATACAAAGCCTCAATAGAAAGGCAACTATCAGTCTTCCCCCACTAGATAATCCATCACCCGCGCTGTAACAAGCTTTATATCGCAGCAGTCATCATTGGGGCCCACAGAAGATATCTATCAATCTCCTGGAGTAGTTTCCGGGTAGGTGCTTGACCCGTCAACATGTTATCCCCCCCGTCCCTTGATACCTTCTCAGGATCCCAACCCAAAAGGCTCTCTCCAATTTGTTTCCATAGATTAACAAACTCAATGGAGGACACTCCCCTACTGGGTGCTTCCCATTTGTTAGCAACATCTTTCCATTGGTTCCCACTTGTGTCTGGCTCAGCCGGTTGGAAGGTGGGTATCGTTTGCACGGGGTCTGGGAATTCTACTGTATCCGCATTCTCAACAGCCATTTTGATGTAGTTGAATGGCTTGGTAGTGTCCCCGATCGACAATTGCGGGTCAGGATGAGAAATGTTCACACCAGTCATAAAGGAAGTTGTGCCATCTTTTGTACCATCTAGGAGATCTTTATCATTACGATTGGTTGATGGATCTGCTGCTGGATCATCTGGATACTAGTGTTAGTTAAGCTTCCTGACATGTGAAATTTGTTACTTACAGGTTCCCCAAAGACCATTGGGTAGATTTTTCGTAATCCCTTGATCGGTATTCCACACCTGTACGACTTCAGCCAAGTCCGCATGTGTCTGAAGCAAGGTATTCTTCTGCGCAGGAGCGTCCGGGGTAATTGTAACAACAACACTAGATTTCACATTGTTTTCCTGCATTGGCTTGGCGTGAAGGGCATTCTTAGTCCCTGGAATCGGGTTGGACGGCACCGGGCTGCCGGAGAGAACGCCAGTCTGAACTGTGATGGAGTCGACGGCGAACTTGCATGAGAGCATAAATGAAAAGGTAGCAGGTCGAACTTGCCACACGCCACCACTAGGCTGTGAGGTACTAGTGCCCCCCGGTACAAGACCATTGGTAACGGAGAAGACGTGCAAGTCGCCGTTCTCAATAGGAATTGGGTCATTGCCCCCAGCATTGATAGGTGTCTGAGCGGTAATGGTTGTGACGGCACTCTGCAGTGGCTGAGAAAGTGAGCAAACAAGTTCGATAAACTCATCCAGGGTCAACACGGGGTAAGGGTTGCTCTGTGCTCCGAAACCAATATCGAAGCCAAACACCCAGAAGTTTACGTGAACAGTACCATGAATGGGTGGACCCTCGATAAAAAGTTGGCATGCGATCTCTACACTGATGTGCAAGGTCACAAGCCAAAGATCGAGTGTATAGCGTACACCCACTGAGATGCCTCCTTCGGCGATGAAGTGGAATGGCTTGAAGTTGATGAGAAAGTCAATGTAGGCATCGAGGAAAGCTGACAAGGGCCCCAATGTGAGGGTAACATCAAGTCGGCCACCTCCCATGCAGACCTTGGGCGTTATAGCAAAATAAGATAAGCCGGATACGGAGATATTGTCATTGAACTGCCAGCTGATACCAAGGCGAGGTGGGTTGGGGTATTGAGGTGGAGCTTTGAATTGCTGGTGATAACCGCCTAATGTGAAAACCCAATCTCCAACAAGAGATTGATCGGCATTTCCAAACCATGAGTATAGGGCAAAACCACCAACAAGATGGCAATTAGGGTCGAGGATGTACGAAGAAGGTGTGAGCTGACCATCGATCTTCATGGTACCCGCTCCGAAGTCCACGCAAGCAGCAATTCCAAGCTGAACATGAGCAAATGTAGTTCCCGCTCCACCTATGGCAGAAGGGATATCTACTGTTGCAAGACCGAAGAGTCCTAGCTTTACTGATGGGTCCCATTCAACAACAGCGACAGCTTGTATGCTAAGGAGTTCAAATGCCGTCACGGTCAGACCGGCGGCGACCCAGAAACAATCCGGCTGCGGAAAGAACCAACCGGTACCGGTAAGCTTGGATAGATCATCCTGTGGTGAGCCAGTTGAAGGCGGAGGTGTAATAAATGGGAACTGCGGGACTGCTGCTGCACTGGGAAGTTTCAGATTGGTATTGTAGCCGAAACCGCCAGTAATACCCGTGATCTGAGCGAGCTCTAGAGTAACCAACGGTCCATTGAGGATAGCATAAACGAAAGCGGTGGTGTACGTCGGGTCCGACATGGTTCCATAGAATCCAGCCGCAGCAAACATCCATGGTTTGTAAGCTATGCTGACTCCGCCTTGGTATCCGTGAACATCGGGTTTATTGATAACTTCAAAAGCGCCAGCCATCAACAAAGGCGGACGGTCGAAAGCGGCAGCCATTCCGTCAATTGAGAAGGAAATCATCTCGATATTGATGTTACTCAGGATTCCACCATTTTTGGAGAAGTCCAGCTGAATGGATGCCCCAAGGAGTGAGAAGGCGACTGGGCCTAGACTGATTGAGGCATCCAGTTTGATGGAAAGGATAGACTTGGAGTAGCTGAGCCCAACATTGCGAACTGATAAGCCGCCAATTGTCTTCTGGTGTGCTGCCATACCAGAGTTGGCCCCCTCGGAGGAGTCCCCACTGTCCCCAGCTGCTTGATCGCCCGATAAAATGAGCAATTCGCCTGAAACCTCCTGTTTGGGTGGCTTTGGCTTGCTATCACCAAAGCCGTAGTCAAGAGAAACGTCTGGTGTGCCAGAATCACTCTTCAAGATAAGCATCAAGTGCATACCACTCTTAATTAACACATCGGTTTCTGCAGGCTTCTCTTTCACCTTCATGAAATGAAGCTTCTACACCATCAGCTGTCAACATTCCATTGATCGTGTCAACATCAGCTTTTGTTCGGCCGTCAGATCCAGCCTGTGGCTGCACCCACACGAACAGAGCTTCATCAAAGGGTTGTGGGATTGGGCCTATCAACGGCATATTGAATGTAGGCAGAGAGCTCATTGAAACTTTGAATACGCGTTTGTACGAAAGCTTCTTGTCAGCAGCATCCACTGTGCAATATTGGATGTACTGGAACTTGAAAGTCGAGAAGGCCGTCGCGACTTGGATAGTGACGGTGAAAAACATCCCTGTTACTTCAGAACCGCCTTGTAACAGCTGCATGTTGAACTTGATAAAGTCCTTCTCAGATGATAGTTCGATAACAATATTATTGGCAGTGTCTGGCAAGTCTCCCATTGTGCCAATCAAGATCATCAAAGCATCCCCAAGTGTCGTCTTGGAATTTGGGTGAGTCTTGAAATCGGCTTTTGCGTCAAATGTCCATGAGCTTGGGATAGTGCAAAGGATGATATAGGATACATCCAGCTCGATGGAACATAAATGTATCTCGGCGTCAAAATTTAGGGCAGGAGCCTTTCCAGCAGTATCGTATTGGTGGGAAAACAAGGATGCTTTGAATTCCAGGTACAATAGTGCTCTTGATACTGGCGTCGAAGAATTGGCAGAGGGTCGAGGCTCAAAGATTACTTATGGATTCAGTCAAAGTCCAGCCAGCCGCCGAGCAGTCAATTGTACCGGGAATCTGCATAGGACCTGCAAAATCTGGATCGGCAAGAGGGTTGGTTCGGAGAAATACATGTACCGTAGTGACGCAGCGAATTCAGATCTAACCTCGCTGCCGAATTGATAAGACATTGCCAAGTTGATTTCGTTCAGGGATATCAATGGGACAGGTGCCGACGGCAGTTGATTGGCCCTCACAACAGCCATAAAGGCTACCCCTCCTGATCCAACCAAGAGCTTGAGTTGGGTGACTAGTGTGGGAATTTCCCTTGGGAGACCCCCGAATCCGTTGAGCTTGGTTAGGTCAAGGAACTGTGGCAAGGCCTTCCAACTCGTCCGATCCCTCACTATAGGCGGCTTGAGGTATTGGTAACTCTCATACATAGTCTGGCAAGAGTCGAAGACTTGGACCTTCCGGTTAAAGAAAATAATTAATTACAGAGTATTAATCCAAGGTAATGGACTTTTGTTACACATCCCTATTTGTTACATATGCTTATTATATACAGTAAGCCTAAGTTATTTATCTAGTTATATTATAGGCTATGTGGAATAATCACCCAGTGAGCATCGCCAGCATTAGTAAACTCAAACGATTTTGCCTGCCGACTAAAGGGAGTATGTTAGCTTGAGTATCACTACTGACTCAATATCAGATGCAAATACGTACCCGTTCTCGGCCCATCCATGCACCAATTGAATGCATAAGTTTGACCATTGAGCGTTCCTCAACCTGTATGTTTCATCAGCTTCGCCGTTCGCGTGGCACCTCGGCACTCCTCTACTTACACCCATGTAGTGTTGGAATCGGCAGATCCCCGGCCAATGAACCAGTGCGCTGCCTTACCGTGTATGTCGGGATCGCCCTTCCTCCTGCAACGGACCTCACAATCGACTTGTCCATTGAGGAATACAAGTAAATCTATGATGAAAGGTAAGTCGTCGTCCAACTTTGTGATAAGGGATAGCTTACTGCCGGTGGCCTTGTGCTTGATTGTCCAAGGCGTGGTGGGTTTGTCGTCGGCCTTTTCAAGTTGGAAGATCTCGTCCTCCTTATCCATCTCGAAGGCCCAGGCGTGCGCCTTACTGTAATGGTCTGCGATATGTCAGTTCTTGTGGGAAAATATTCAATACTGGAAAACATACCGTTGTTGGCATTCAAGGCCATCCTGCTGTGCGGCATCATGATCATGACAGTCCAGCCACTGTAGCTATATGGCAGACAGTTATCCAGTCGGCTGTTTTCGGCTAGTCCCGCCCACTTCATAATGTCTGTCAATTCCGAGATTTTGCCCTCAGCTTCACGCTTGTTCATTGCCAGGGTTTCCTTTTCTTTCTCCAACGTCGTCTTCTCAGCTGCCCAAGAGGTTTTCTCATCCTCCAATGAGTGGTATTCAGCCTTCAGACTGTTGTAATCAGTTTTCTTCTCATTTAGCTCAGCTGTCAAAGAGGCATTCAATCGTTTCAAAGCTTCGCTGTCGGTGGTCAGGGCGGAATCTTGCGCTGTCAAATCGCTCAGTTGCTTTTTCAAGCTTTCGTAATTCCCTCTGAGAGCACTGTATGTAGCGTCCTTTTCCTTTTCTAGCTTCTCAAGGGCTGCTTCCTTATCAATCCGCATTCTTTCAGTTAAAGACTGGAGCTGTACGGACAAGTCTTCGTGCTTTTTCTGCAAAATGGCATATTTTTCTTGTTCCTCACTTTTCACAGCATTGACAGCATCCAGCTTTTCCTTCTCAAGACGCCGAAGCCTTTCCTCAACTTCATCATGCTGTTCTTGCCTGAGGGTATTATAATCCGCGTGTTTCTTGTTAATATTCTCGAGGTCTTCGTTGTGTTTCGTTTTCAGAGCCGCTAACTCGCTGGCACTGTCCGATTTAAGTTTGATGTGTTCTTCCGTCTTGGCTTCCAAGTCTCGAGTGACAGCATTGAGCTTCGCCTTCAAAACGGAAACATCCTTGCTATTCTGCAAAGTGTTAATAAGATATATCTAGAGTGGCAAAACTTGGCCAGTAAGAGACTTACGCTGTTACCCGACTCTCCGACTTGAGAAGACCCATGCCAATTCTGATCATCTGAAGGCGGAGGGCGTATTCCCGAAATAATATCAGTAGAAGAAGTCGAAGTTATAGCTTTCTTGCTGGTTGATGAAGTGGCCTTTGGAACTGGCATCCATTTTCTCCAAACCTCAGCTGGTATCAGAGCAGAAAAGTCAAAATGCTCATGGCCCGGCGTAGAGTCCTTGGGGTCCGTTGGATCTGACCTGGTGGTCGAGTGACCTGCAACTCTGCCCAAAATTCGATTCACTACCTTATTGGCCTGAGAATTTCCCCATCCACCCTGACGGGACAGGATTCCTGGATCACGGCTAAGGATAGATATGGCTTCTATAATCTTACTTTGCTCTTTACGCATAGCGGAGCGAATACCCAGGAGTGTTTCAATGGATGTGTCCAAGGAGTCTTGATCACCAGAAGCCTGATAGTTATCAGGATCATCGATAATGAGCTGAACATACTTGAGGAGTATTTTGTAGTCCATGTAGCTGTCGAACAGCTCCGCGGTATAGCTACCGACTTGGTCATATTCGAGAGTCTTGACAGGCTTGTTGTTGGCCCACTCAAGGAATGATCTGTTTGATTTATACTTTGTCAAGATGGCCCAAGTGAGCTGAGGGCGCTCAGACACCCTCTGGGGGAAGGCGGCTGCGGCTTTGAAGATGGAATCAATATCCCATGGCGTATTCTCTGAGAGGTTTGTTAGAGAAAAGTCATGGCTAAGAAGGGTGAGTAGACAAACCGTTCTTGATCTGGCCACCGCCCATCCAAGATACGTGAATGTGACTCTCAGTGTTTTCCATTACAGAAGCAGTTCCCCTAGAAGAGAAAGAATCGCTACTGTTGAGAGTAAACTCAGTAGGCTTGCTGCTCCCTTTCGCATCAAGCCGGGCTTTAATCTTCTTGACTGTCAGATCAACATTGCTTCGATCAATGACTTTGATCGAGATAATTCCGGTGAATTCTCCGCCCTTTATGAATCCCGAGATAAAAGAATCACCGTATGCTTCATTGAACGCTTGAGATGAAGGGTCGATGCCCTTCATTGGAACAAATCTAGCGTTGTTCTTGATCAGAGTCGTCTGATTTGTTACCTTGACTGTGACGATAATGTTGAGGTCAGCGGATTTAAAGGTTGCTTCGTCAATAGCTGAGTTGGAGCCGCTGACAGTCACGTTGCCCTTCTTGATGGAATGAGGGTACGAGACGTTCATCGTCTGAATAATGTCGCTAAGTTTCTCAACAGCCCTGGCAGAGTACGAAACTACCTGTGCTGGGTCAGAGATAACTTGTCTTATTAGATGTTGATCGACTTACCTGCGATGGCCCCTCGATAGTACGGGTTTGGGTGCTTTCCTTGTGTTCACCGTCCGTCTCAACGGCAACTGCTCCATTGATACAGATTTCATGAGCTGCAATACGATTAGCACTGCAATTGATCAGTGGGCTAAAGAGAGAAACGCTTACTGTACGAGTTGAAGCTGTCGAATGGGTTAGCAATAGACCTCCACTCAATTCAATCAATACATACCCTTGCCCAATACGCATGGCATCATTATAAGGTGCAAGTGTCAGACTCATGGTGACGATCAACTCAGAGTCTTGTGAAAAACGTGAAGAAAGGCAAGTCGGTCAGTAAGTTGTAACTGAGTTACAAAGCTGCGCCAAGTTAACCAGTGCTGATCAATGGAGCATCTGGGGATATACTAGGTTTTTGCTGTGCCCTGGAACTAAAGCTATTGGATGAAGAAGTTCCCTCCTGGCAACAATGGAACCTGTCCCAATTGGGAATGCCGCAGTAATGGCGTCGTATGATTTCATGATAGTAACCTTCCTGTCAAAGCTGAAAAGGTCATTTGAGGTGGCCAGTTATCCCTTGGATGATCCCCAGTGCGGCTAGGCCCGAGCCTCGTGCCGTCTAGAACGGGGCGAAACCCTAAGCGATCGCAAACAGGAATAGTGATATATGTACATAGTTAGGTTTAGCGGCTTGTTGCCTGCACTACTTCTTTTAGCATGCCAATATTCGGCAATAAACTCCAATAGTCTTTCAGCTACGTACAGTCTATTGGTATGTAGTTAATGTCCACCTAAAGCCTCAATGCATCTTCCACCGAAAAGGAACGTTCTCGACCGAATACATGCC
Organism: Fusarium sp. NRRL 53293; assembly: GCA_013759125.1. NCBI lineage: Eukaryota > Fungi > Ascomycota > Sordariomycetes > Hypocreales > Nectriaceae > Fusarium > Fusarium sp. NRRL 53293. The sequence goes on from JABSTN010000231.1 coordinate 73,932, forward strand.
AATTGTTGGCGTTTCACGGCTCCCGGAAAAGAACCACGCAGTCCGTATTATCCGAGAGGGGATAGGCACTTGACCTTTCCATATTAGAGTTAATATTTGCTGGAAGCACATCAAACAGGTTGCTTCACATTAAGCAACCGCTGCCATCCTCCAACTTGACTACAAACCTCTTGATCGCCAAGTGGCTCGTTGGATTTAGCTCAACTACTGAATCGCCTCCATAATGTCACTGTCAAACGAAGCAGAGGCTCTTGCTGCCAAGGTTGGCTCGTCTCGTGCTGGAACCCCCAGCTCTGCTGTGCTCTCCAATGCAGGAGCCAAAGTTGATGACTTGGAAGCGAAAATGGGTGCTGAGGAACCAGATGCAGAGCAACATCTCCCGCTGGAGTCGTCAGAGTCTAAAACTGTTGACAAAGAGCCTGGAGCAGAGGAAGGGGAGAGTACCGCTGAGGGCGCGACCGCTGATGAGAAGAAAGACGAAGCCGCCAACAAGGACACTACTATTAATGCCGCTGAAGGTGGAGAGAAGAATCCTGATGATAAAAAGCCAGACGCCGATGCCAAAGATGATGAGAAAAAGCCTGCTGAGGCTAGTGACGAGGGCAAGAAGGACGATGATTTAAAGGACAAGGGTAAAGAAGATGAATCAAAGGGCGAAGATACTAAGAAGAACGATCCAAAAGCCAGTGATGATGATCCGAAAGATAAGGCCGATACCACAGGCTCTGATAAGCTTGATAACAAGGAGCAGAAAAAGGATGATGGCGACAAGAATGTTGACATACCCCCTCCGCCATCTCCCAAGAGTCTCGTAAGTAATACCTAACTTCTATCCTTTTATTAACATCGCTAACAAAACTTCAATAGGGCGTCGACGACGACCTGGCTTCACCGCCTGAAAAGGCAAGCACTTTCCAGGAAACGGACAGGCCCTGGGAAGCAGATGGATACGAAGCTACGAGTGGTCTAGATTCTTTCGCTCAGTGAGTACTACGTTGAAAATAGCCGATCTACTACTCACTTTCCTAGGACCCATGAAGCCTCGTCGCTGGGAGAAGCAGAATGGCTCGAGATTCTTGAGAATTGCAATGCCATGTATGGTTGGTGCATCGATGGGCCGATGAAGCAAGTTGTTCGGGCTCCTAAGCCAGGTAAGTCACAGACGACTACAAATCACGATAAATTAACTTATTCGCTGTAGCCTTTCAACTGAGGGTAGTCCAGCCTCCAGAGAAACCCTTGAATGGTGATGCGGCATCCCCAACCGGGAACAATGATGGCAATAATCACGCATCAGGTGAAAGCACAGGAGTATCTAGCACAGCGTTGTCTTCTCCAGCGACACTTACCCTAAAATCTTCCACATCGTCATCTCCAAGGGCCTCGCCTCCAACAAAGCCTCTTGCAGCCAACCCAGCCGGCGCTGCCTCTTTTGGTTTCGAGTCTTCAGTCAAAGACAAGGCTGACGCCAAAGCTGCTCCATCCTCACCTACGCTAGTTCCCGCACAAAAGAAAGCTGCAACCAAGCCTGCTGCAACGTCACAGCCTGCAAAGTCGGGCGCAGCTAAGCCCCTACCTCAAGCCCCAAAGCCCAAAAGAGTGCTACCTGAGTTTAGTGTTAACGATAATTCTCGTATCGATATTGTTATCAGCTCACATGAGTTCCAGACTAGCATGGCGACCAATGATTTTAGCGCTTCTTCCACCTCTGCATCTCTCGGAGGGAGCTACGGGCCTGTCGCTGCTAGCGTGAGCTACTCGACGGATAGTATGCACAGCTCGTCGACATTGAACACGTCTGATACTTATCACAAGACCATGATTGCAAAGTACTTGGTACGTACGATATACTCCACCCCGTTTCTATACCTAATGCTAACAAGATTAGTTCCCTCGAGTTGACTTGAATTTTGACTCATGCCTGGAACCAACAGAAGGCCTCAAGCAGGCTATCGCCAAGGTCGAAGCCACCAAGAACATCAAGGATTTGCGTCAGTTACGCCGTGACTATGGATATCTATTCTGCAAGTCCATCACTATCGGTGGCCGACTTCTGACACAGGCGCTGATGGATCAGTCTTTGACCACTTCGGAGCAGGAACAGAAGCAATCCTTGAAGACGTCCGTTGGGCTTTCTGTTTCATCCCCCAAAGCATCGGGATCAGTCAGCCACACACAAGAGTCGGGTTCCGATAACTCCAAGTCGCAGGCGCAGTCTGACAAGTCCGAGTCACATACCTTTGAAGCGATGGGCGGTGACAGCCTATTGGCCACTAATCCCATCGCCTGGATACCGACGGTTGGAAGCTACAAGAACTGGCGTATTATCAACGTAAGGGTCTTTTCCGTATGTTTTGCATTACATGTTTCTAATGACAGCAGCGCGATGGTCTGATCTTGATGGCCGATATGATCTCTGGATTGAGCGGCTTCGAACACACCAGATCCTGGTTTGACCAAGCCGTCCCAACTCTCAGCAAGTACATCGAGTTCTCAGACAAGCTCGTCAAGAAGATACGGCTTAGACTCATGTCACCCAATCACGATCTATCTCTGTCTTGCAAGAAGGGCTCTAATGACTCAGACTTCGCTACTCCCCCAAACTATTACTTCGGCCATAGACCTTTGTGGACCGTGATGCCAATAGCTATGGAGCTTGAACATCCTGATATTACATGGGGCCGCATCAAGATGCCCAAGGGAAAGCCCGAGTTCTTGTTCAGTCCTGGGAGGTAGGTATCTGTAACATTACCTTGTGATGTTTACTGTGGTGGCTAACTGTTCTTAGTTATCGCGCTCCAGCTATCTATGGATACGCATCCAATAAGGTTGGAGGCAATCTATACGGGACTATATACGACGATGAGTATAAAAGCACGGTTTGGAGCATCACGTCGCCATATGATGACGCGCTATGTCATGAGTCACGAGTGATCATCCAAACTGTATCGCCTAGGAATAACTCCCCTGCAAAAATTGTAAGCTTATCGCATCCTACCGTTGTGAGGAGTTGCTGACATATACAAGACCGGGGACTCGGGAGATAACACACCGTCAATATCGTCTTCTGCTCCAATGATCTCTTCACTTATAGTGTTTCGGAATCAACAAGGTGTCTTTTTACCTGCAATGTCAGACAGCAAAGATGTCCATGTCTGGCGCGTCTTGAAGACTGGTGCGACCCCAGGCGACAAAGTCAACATCGCAGAAGGGGACCAGATTCAGCTCGCATGGTGCTACCAGGATCAATACTGTGGCTATCGAGACTTTACAGATGATGCCTTTGGACGCCGCCGGAACAGTCCTCCACCAGAGTCTAAAAGTTCGACTCTGTATATGAGACTCCCATGGCCTCGATTTGAACCTGTAGAGAGTCTCCCTGATCAGGCCGAGCCTCTTCCAAATACACTGATGATGAGCGAAGTGCCAACGCCACAAGATAACACAAGCAGTATCCAGCATGAGCAAATTACGGTGATAAAAGACAATAAGCACAGCGCAAAGGATATTCTCGTTGAAGATTGCATATTCCGGCTCGATGTAGTCAAGCACCATGGCCGTGGTGATGTCGATGACTACTTGCTACGCGGAGTGAGCCAGCATGCAACCTTCCCTGATGTCATCAAAAGAGAAGCACTCGGAGAGAAAGTGGAACAAGAGGAAAAGGAACGTAGAGAACGAGAAGAGGCTGAGAAAAAGGCCAAGGAGGAAGAAGAACGAGAGAGTAAGAGTGCAGGCGAACTCTTGGTAAGTTCAATGACCCATCAGTGACATTGTCTCAAGACTAATATCATTAACAGATAAACGCTGTATTCCCGATTACAACGCTATTCTAGATATTTTCATAGTTTCTCATCAAGTACTTAGTCAGCCTCTAGGCCAAAGACCGCCATTGAATAAAAATTTCAAATACTCTTTTTTTTCTTAATGTTTTTCTACCCCTTGTGTTTGTCTTTCTTTTCGCTTTCGGAAGCGCGTAGCCTAAGGCATTATTATAGACTAATACATATTCCTGTCCTTTAATTGTTTATATAATTATCTTATCCTATAAGCAAACTGAAGACAATGGCTGTGATGCTATGTACACTTAAGCAAGTTCGCGAAGAATTTCCAGGGGAGGGAGTAGCTCAACTGACCAGCAGATGGTCATGCCGAGCGAGCGCGTTCCGAGCCATCAAGATGAACGCTTATCAGCTTCTTGCTCATGATTAAAAAGGTAGACATCGTCTTAGAGGCAGTTCCAGCTAGTTCACCAACGGTCCAAAATGAGTACATCCTATCGAGCCAAAGCCATGGTCCCGTAGTGGCTTTGTGTTGTAGAAAGGCGACAAGAACCAACTTCAGTGGCTGATGCAGTCAAATTGAACCTTTAATAATGATATCGCCACAATGATGAGAGGAACATAAGTATACTAGCAACAGATGATCAGATGGTTTGGATAGAAGTAGGGTGAAAGGCTCAGGAGGCACGGCTTGATGTTGGTGGGTGATTTGCAGGCAAACTTGGTCGCAGTAGCAATACCTACAGGTAAAACAGATCATGAAGCCTTTTGTAAGTAACGGGAGTCCATTCCAGCCAAGCCAACCGTTGTTGGTTGCTGCCAACCATGCATGATTTGGCCGGCTGAGATAGAGATATGATACATGGTTAGTAAAAGGCAGGAATACACAAATCACAGATGGCGAAATATGGAGAGTTATCGTTGTGTAGGATTCATTATCCGATCTATTGCCAACTGGGAGATCAAGAGATCAAGGCGAGATGCAACGGCACGAGTTGGCGATGCATGTCCTTAATATGTAGTAATTTGCTCAGTTCCAACAAACAGCTACCAGCAAACATTACAATGTACGCAGGAATATTAGGAGCAAGACAGATATCACCAAAGGCATATACTAACAGACCTACCGAAAGACGAGGCCTCCCCAAGTCAGGGGCATCTAGCTTGGCTGGGATATTGCCGTAGCCAAGTGAATTCCCATCAGTTCTGGGTATACCAACGATTCCCAAGTCCCACCTGAATTGCCCAAAGGCATCTTGTCTTTATCGGAGCCAGGTTTACTGAAGACTTTGAAGGCTGGCTCGGGGCTCACTTAGACTCTGAGTATCTTGATTGGTATTCTTGCAGTATGCTTCCTTAGCAGAGTAATCGGGCCGCCATTCCGCAGCATCAAGTCCGCTACCCATTGTCGACTGAAACCAGCGTATCTCAAAGGCCATGCTTACTACACAAGGGAGCATATAATATCAAGAATGCATAGTAGTTTGGACGTAGTTTGGATGGTAATCTTGGAGCAAAGCTAGGCGAAGAGGCATTGTGCAATACATTTGTTTGAGACATCGGGGTACAGAATTGGCTGCATGATCCGAGATGGCTACGACCGAGGTTCGCAGAGGTATAACGACATGCTTACCTTGGAGAGTGGCATGACGGCAGTTATCGTAAACGTTGCGGCGGCAAGGGTCAGTGTGGTTACGGGAGTGATCGCTATGCTAGCAGAACTGTCAGCGGAGAGACTGATGCAGGGTTCGTTGATAGAACGTTGAACTCAGTCACCCTGCCTCCGACCCTGACATGACCAGCAGAAGGAAAAACCCCGCCGGCTGGAGTCAACGGGCAAGGCAACCTCGAGGTTCTCGTGACTGATTGCTATATAACTGATGCTCTTACTGGGGACTGAATGGGCTGTCACGAGGTTTATCAAGTTGTCTTCAAATTTGAGCTTGCCGCCCGCCATCAGTGCGATACGCGCGTGGTTGGTAGGCTGGAGTGGAATGGCCGTGTCCGTAAAATTCACTTGCCCAAGTACGTATTTCTCCTCAGAAGTGGCCAAGTTACGACCAAGACGGGTTTCCTTGAGGTTAGAATGGCTGAGAAACCAGAAGGCGGTCCCCTTTGCTGCCAAGAGGGTCGACACTGTCCATATTGGCAATGATAACTCCCATAGGTGAAGCGAGGCGCATAACGCCTTTATACATTCGAAACGGCCCGTGATTGATCCCGTATAGAGATTCCAAACCGACGTCGAGTCCACCTTTGGCATTCGTCAATGAGCCAGGAACATCCAAGGCCACACTTAGGTATACCAATGGGTAAATGGTTGCGAGGAGCCGGCGGGAAGTCGCTTTAGTGGAATGATCCCGAAGGCGGGCGATATAACGGAAGGCATGACAGTATACCGGTGCACAAGACGCAGGAGACGGTCAACGTCGATTCGCTTGGAATTGGGATGTATAAATATCGAGGATTGTCTTCGGTCGCTTGACGTGGTTTCGAGAGGAGACCGAAGGCAGGGAAGAAAGACGAGAGAGGACGCGATGCAGTTCATCTGCCCCTGATGCTAACGAACGTCCTCGTCTTCTTTATAGCCGTCTCCGTCAATGCTAGTCTCTCTTTTCGCCTGGGGTTCCTTGACTGGCTTGTGATCGGTCATAAGAGACACAATGCTTGTGGAGGGGGGCAAGGACACCACGGAGAAGAGTTCGTGGGATGAAGGCCAAGCAGTGTCTTGGCCTTTCTATTGCGGTCCTCAACAGTAGCATCGATGGGAGCTTGAGGAAACTCAACAAAGATGTCGAGAGCATGTCGCTCAGCGTCAGGCATCTTCGAGAGTACAGAAAGCTTAGCAAACTCGAGGTGTCTACCAGTCTGGTGAGCTGGCACGCTTGCCTTAATTATTGGACAATTCCCTGATGTTGAGCAGAGCACTTTGGGCGGCATGATGCTGACTGAGAGAGGATAGAGTGCTTGAGAGGATAGTCAGATTCTGACTTGGTCGTCGAAGAGGGCGATGTAGCTAACGCATAGTAGCCGGCGCAAGAGATGAAGGGATTGCAAGACCGTGGGTTTGATGATTGCGATCCGGACCTGCATTATCGGTAGCAACGCTGGTCGCGAAGCCTTCGAGGGATTTGGCGGTACAAGTGAGAGACTAGGCCATTTAATTCGCGACTTAACGCAGCAGCGAAGGGTGATCGCCAAATGTGTGCTGTCGGTAGCGGTCTTGTATGCTGCGTTTGGTCCCTCGCTTCTCATCATCAGGCTTGCTCATCCTGAGATACGCGATTTCTGGCACTTCAAGAGTATCCATATCGCTCGCGAATGTCGGCGGGACTGGGTTATCTGCTTGCCCCAGCGAGGTGCCTAGAAAGCAAGTCTGGCCAGAGCCAAATTGTTGGACTATTGGAATGAAGGTACGTGTACAATCGGTCGGCCGAGCGGTTAAGATGGCAGCGAATCAAGTTGGTAGCGAAAACGCGCTGGGCGAAGCTTCGAATAACAATTGAGGGACGTTGGCGAGATCGAGGATGGCGGCAGGGAAGGTATAGACAATGGATTGACGAGATTTCCTCGTCAGCCAGAAGAATAGATCGGTTCTCTCAGTATGGGACAGACAGCGGTCCAGTAGCAGTCGTGTTTGCATCGTCTTGGGCGGGCGCGTATACAATGGTGAAAAAGGTGCGAATGTTTTGGGCTCAGTATCTAAAGGGCGCATTGGATCGATCGTGCAGCAGGTCAATCAATAGTCGTCGACTTTTTTGCAGAGTCCGTAGGAGCCATGGCGTTAACGTGGATGAATTGAATTGGCGACGGCGACGTGTTACGAGTGTTGAAAAACGGGCTGAAGTTCAAGCGATGAAAGGAGATGGCAGAAGATGGAGATGGAGATGGAGGGGTCGTTGACTCCACTGTAGCTAAACCCAGTGCGGTGCTAGTGCAGTGTCCCCAGAGCTCTTATCTTCACAGCCCAGCACTATCTCATACGTGATATACGCAGCTCAACCAGCAACCAACTCATACCATGGAGAAAAAGCTCACAAGGGTTTCCAAAGCCTGTGACTTCTGCCACAAGAGAGCCCGCAAATGCAAGCTACCATCGGCAGAGGGATCGCTCTCATGCCTGACGTGTATCGAGCATGACGTCCCGTGCACATGGACCCGGGTGACGGCCAAGCGAGGTGTCAAGCCTCGATCGGGCAGATTGGCCCAGAACACGAATGAATCTTGCGGTGTTGGCCCGTGGATATACGATGAGCGGATTCACGGCCCGAGGGACACTATCCGCGCGCTTATAGACACGTTCTTCCAGACCGTGTATCCCGTGTATGCTTATCTGTGCAGTGCATCTTGTGTTATCTTTGTACTGATTACCGATCTGTTTCTTCAGGTTTCCGATATTTGATCAGCAACCACTTCTCCACGAGTGGCACACATCAGACCTTTCCTCAGACCGGTGTTCATTCTCTTATCTAATGGGTCTATGTGCTATCAGTCTGTCTCATATCAAGGACGGTGCAGTCTTACCATCTCGAGAAGAGGCACTCACCACAGCTGCCCCAGCGCCAGGACTTCTCTCTGTGTTTATAGACAACGCTGAGCGTAGTATCCCAGCCCATGTTCGCGGTCAAGACGCCTTCAGATACCTCCCCACTATCGCGTCCCTCGTCCTAGTCGCCTTCCAAACCAGACACTCCTCCCTCCACCACCGCTACCTAGGTCTCTTCCACAGTCTTATAGCAGAGCAAAACCTGCACGAGGAAGTCAACTGGCCGTCAACGCTCACGGAACTAGAGAGGCAGAGATATCGGCGCATTTTCTGGTCCATGTATCGCCTGGAAGTCCACTCGGCCTTGGTCATGGGCCATGTGATTCGATGTCCTGAGCAGCAGACCATGGTTGCATACCCTAGCGATGACTCACAGCCCGCAGAAGGAAACTGGCTCATCGGCTGGAACTTCGTGACAGACCTGTACCGATCGCTCGAGCACGTCATCAACCACTACCGAGTCAAACGGGCCGGCCGGACGGTGGCAGACGCTTACAGCTCTCGTCTCCCACCGCGAGAACCTTCAGCTCTCGACATAGAGACCATACTGTCTGCTCTTCAAGATGGGCTGGAGTCCCTTCCAAGCGACATGATTACCGCCCTGCCGCCGTCTGCCAATGACAAGGCGAATCTTTGTGGGTTCCAAGTGGCCAATATTGTCTGTACAAGCCAGGCGCGTTTATCCACACCATAAAAGGCATCTACAAGCTTTCTGCTAACAACCTATCCAGCTGCTGAAAACATTGTGCTTTGCCTGCGACCCCATGACATTTACGTCGGCGTGTACGGCAGCTCAGCAGATGATCAACAGCATCTCCAAGGTTCCAAGTGCATATCTTCGAGCCGTTGGTTCTTGCATGGTCAGTACTATGTAGTCTTGCCCCGCCAGTCATTGCTCCAGTAACTAAAACTATTCTGTCTACAATTGTAGTTCCAAGAACTGTCTGGAGTTGGGCATCTACTCAGCGGATTCATCGGCCGGCCTCTGTTGTGGACGGAGTACCAAGAGCTACGCAACCTAATGTTCGTCGTGTCCTTTTATGACTGCGTTGAGTACCTTTCATCTTAACTCTGCCACAGTGTGTCAATGTCTACCTTCTTGCGGGAAATGGACAATTCAACAGCGAGTACGGCAAGTCTACTGCTTTCACAACACGTTGATCGCATCGATTTGCACACTGAGAAAATGCGTTCCACCTATCTAGATGACTCGCAACCTCAAGATGACTGTCCCTATGTCGTCCCATCTCTCGATTGGTTGCAGACGTTCCCCTGGTCAGACAGCATCGACATGGATGAGCTGAAAGGTCTAGGCTTGATTCCATGAGATCAGAGCTCGCACGGCAATCCTCTGACTGCATAGCCTAATCGTCCATTAAACCTCTGACTAGAACTGTTATGCCAGCTTCCACGCCGTCGATTATGCGGACTCGAGGTGGCAGGACGGCCTGAATGCCTCTCCGAAGACTGACCATCCCTGCACATCCCAGGATGATTCTTGTGGCCCCGGCATCCACAAGTTCCTGAGCTGATCGCCGGAAGACCTCTACGACATGACTTTCCGGAAGGCTCTCCAGATCCAACACACCAATCCTCGTCGCACGCACACCCACGCAATGAGCCCCGTAGCCCAGCTCCTGTACAGACTCCTGCAAAGCTGGCTCCCAGGCCGCCGTCGTCGTTACTATCCCGAATCGCTCGTTCGTCTCCGTGGTTGGCACAGCCATTCTAAGCGCGGCTTGGAAAATGCCCGTGACCGGCGTGCTCGTCTGTCGTCGAAGAGCGTACACCAGCGGGTGGTCTGAGAAGCAGCACGTGAGGATGCCGTCGAACTGGCGGGTGGCAAGAAAGTCGGCCACTCTAGGCAGCATAGCCACAGAGGACGCGACGGCTTGTTCGTGGTTCTCGATACATGGTGGGCAAGTTGTCAGTCCCCTGCCATCTATGAAGTCGAGCTGGACCTGTGTTGTCGATGTGTAGATGGCCGCGAGGCTTTGCGTTATCCCCGTTGTCGAGATGGGGATGATGCAGAGCAGTTTTTTCGGAGGCATGGCGTCAGATTGCGTTCAAGTGATGCCTGGGCTTTTCACATCGTGCAGTGGTTTGATAGTGGTTCAGATTTGCGCCACTATCCTATACGGACGAGCTTATCAGACTAAAGCCAATGACACCTATTTACCAATTTTACCGCCGCTAGTAAGCCCTTGCCTCGGGTAAAGCTTAACTTGGGCCTTGGAAACGCTACACTTGCTTTCCTATCAAATCGTTCTAGTGGTTTCTTACCTTGCTACGATAACAGACCTTTGGAGCTCGGGAGCATGAATTTCTACTTCCAGCTACGCGTTTCAGTCTTCATATCCTCAAGCAAAACGGCGCTTTTATATAAGTCGGTTGTCTTTTATAACCCTGAAATGTAATAAAACAGCACTGATAGTATATTTGAAGTAAATTCTACTACTCAAATCTAGACAGCCAAGTTCATCTCCTCCGAAGAAAGTACAGCCTTATCCTTCTTAGCTAGACTACCGTTGCCCGAAACAGGCTCGCCTTCGAGCACGGAACCAGAGTCATCGATCAATCCAAAGGTATCAAAGTAATCTGCATCGTCAACAGCCTGGGGCTGCGGCACAGGGAACGCACGAGCGAGCAGATAGTAGAACAGCATGGCGAGAAAGCAGCCCAGGGGCCAGGACATATAGTACAGGTGCGACCACCCGTTCCATTCTGCCGTAGGATCCTGCACGCGGCGAACAAAGCCAGGCAGAAGCAGCCAGGTCGCGGCGACCCAGGCCACCGGGGCACGCCAGTTGACCCCGAGCCAGTACCAATATATGCTGGTGCTGGAGGCATCATACAGACCAGTCAGCATGAGCCGACGCTGCCGCACCATATAGTAGTCCGAGAACATGACTCCCGTCATGGAACCGAGGAAGACGCCGTACCCGCCCATGACGGTAAGGAAGTTACTCGCACCATTCATGAGCTCCCAAGGCTGCATGACGAAAGCAAAGACCGCAGTGAGGTAGCCCCCACGGCGAAGGTTAAAGTAACGCGGCAGCAGAGCCGAGAGGTCGATGCCGTTGGACAGCGCGTTCTCGGCGACAGAGATTCCAAACTGCGCTACGACAAAAGCCAGGCTGGCAAAGGCCACGGCAACCCGCGCACGAGGGGAGTCGTCGAAATGGGTCTGCGCGGTGGCCAGCAGACGGTACGGCTCCCACAGCAATGTGCCGTTGGTCTCGGGGAAGAGCTGGGAGGCGCAGGAGGTGCACAAGATACCGACCAGAGCCACCGCGACGGTGCTGAGGGGTACAAAGAGCAGCTGCGATAGGAACTGGTCCCCGGGGCGACGCGCGAAGCGGGTGAAGTCAGACTGGCTGAAGATGTGGGTGCTGATGCCACCGATATTAGTGCAGATGCCGAGGACCAGCATCCACCCGAGGCGGTTCCCCTTAGCCTGCTCAACGCCAGCGACGGAGATGTCGGAGACCAGGGGCCCGGCTCCGTGAGCTTGTGCGGTGCACCATATCAAGAGAGCGAGGACGGTGGGAGCGACGCTGCAGGCCGCGATGGCGAAGGGGATCTTGTACTTCTCCGGCGGCACCCAGATGAGCGGCAGACACAGAGACCAGAAGACGATGAACGCGGTAAAGTCTCCTGTATCCATCGTCCCGTGGGCCAAAGGCGTGTTAAGATTCCGGAACGAAGGCCACAGCGCAATGAGGAACGTCTTGGTACACTGGCCCCCCCACCAGATCTGCGTCGAGTACCAGATGAACGAGAGCATGATGCGCTGCACAAGCGGGAACAGCGCGCCGTACATACCCCACGACGCCTTCTGCAGGATGGAGAAGCCAATGTGCCACTTGGCCCCTGGCGCGCCCGTGAGGACGCAAATGATGCCGACGAGGACGTTGCCGACGATGACGGTGAGCATGGCCTGCCAGACGTTGAGCCCGAGCGCGATGACAGAGGAGCCGGTCATCCAGCCACCGACGTTGAAGGCGCCGGTGACGACCCAGAGGCCGACGAACTCCCAGGGACCATAGGTACGCCTCGCGAGGGGTAGGGGCCGTGTGTCACGGTTCATGTACGCCTTGGTCTGTACATCTGTCTCTTGAGGAATCTCGAGGCGCTTGAATAGAGTGCGCAGCGCCATGGCTGCAAATGAGCTGCAAATGTGCTCGTAGACTACTTTGAGCGATGATGGTGATAGGATGGTAAGAGGGAGAGATGCGCACGTCTAAGTCAACCCAGGCATGTTGGAAAACATGTTCGAAGCCGCATCTTTATGGTCTTCAAAGACGTTGTCTTATCGTCAGTACGTATAGATACAGACGCAGATGTAGACACGAGCCTAGACGAGCCATCGCATCGCCAGATAACCGGTAATCCTGACGCCAGCCAATAAGCGGCGAGACAACCAGACTCTTGGTTCCTATCAGGGTGCGGGGAAAGGAAAGTTTATGCTAGATCTGATAGCGGTCCTGTACGGGCCACGCTAAGATAGGCCGGCCGACGGTTATCAGCCTATCTCATATAGAGTTTGATCAATTTAGCAATTTAGCCGCCTCGCTGCCCACACATGGCAGGACTGTTCAGGATCGTCGTCACTACAAAAGACTCGAAATTGTTCAAGACCGCCATGTTCAAGTAGCATCTGTCAAGAAACCAGCCCTCATCCGCAGACCTAGACCCGCATGGCTGCCCTTCCAATCATCGACCTAAGCACAATCTCAGAGGCGCAACTTGCCTCTGAGCTTATACGGGTGGGCAACGACCCCGGCTTCTTCTACGTCACGGGTCACGGCATAGTTCCAGCGCCTGTCTTCGAGTTGGCAAGGGAGTTTTTTGAAGTTCCAAGAGCTGACAAGATGAGATACCGCAACGGCAGTGGTGACTTGGTACGAGATGACCTTGGAGGGAAGATAACCTCGCTTTCCTATGGAATGCTAATGAACTGATCCTAGGGCTACACGGGCATGAGGGAAGAATCGTGTGTATACTAAACCCCTGCTATTATTCCCCTTTCTTGCAATGTGTCCTTCTTGACCTCATCGCCTGCTCCACGTTAGCTAATAACAACCTTCACAGTCTCGCAGGCATGGGCCCCGGAGATATCAAGGAGTCATTCTACTTATGTGACCCATCTCAAAGAGCCCCGCAGGAACTACACCCAGTTCTAGAGAACGGGAGGGATCGACTAGCTCGATTCTTCACCGATACACAGGCGCTCGCCAATCGTCTCCTGCGGGCAATGGAGATTGGGCTCAAGGTACGACTTTCCCCATTCTACTCACCCCCAGGTATTTATTTTTGTCTAACAGTTTCAAAACCCCCAGATCCCAGAGGGCGTCTTGACTGAAGCCCATACAGGAGAGTCTTGTCGCATGAGGCTCATCAACTACCCAGCCACATCGACGTCAGCAGACGATGGTGCGGCGGACGAGATCAGGGCCGGTGAGCACACTGACTACGGATCTCTGACTCTTCTCTACCGCGAACCCTCGGACAAGGGAGGCCTGCAGGTCCAGCATAATGGGTCATGGAAAGATGTGCCCTGCTTCGACGACACCATCGTTGTCAACATTGGCGATGCTCTGGAGTTCTGGACGGCAGGAAGGTTGCGATCCACTGTCCACCGCGTGGCATTCCCTCGAACAGCCAGTGAAAACGTGGCGCGCCTGAGTATCCCCGTCTTCATTCAGCCGGATCGTGAGGTCCTCCTCTCGCCGTTGAAGACGTCCAGCAGTGATGCATCGTCAAGGATTGTAAATGACGATATAATGAGGGGATTCAATGAGGTTCTAGCGAGGAAGGGGTATCAGAATTCTGAACCGGTGAAAAGCTGGGAACATTTGCAAGCAAGAATCCAGGCGACTTATAAAGTTGCTTGATTTAGCCATATAGCTCACGTACGTAATGCAAGCTATCTCATCTCAGCTCTATGTTCTCATTTCTAGAGATCACCATCGGCCCATGGTCCTCCACTTACTAGACTCTCTCTAGCTATTGCTGCGTTACTAGCATTCAAGTTAACCATACTCACTGTTCCAAGTGGTTATAGGGACAAATAGGCACACCAAATGCTGAATTCAAAGTGCACTCTTTATAACTAGTAGGGATTCTATAGTGCATTGGTAGTAGAGAGTGCACTTTAGTAATTGCTGAAGGTCGCAAAATGTATACCAATGACGATGTTGAGCCTTAGTAATGATCGCAGGTATCGTTGTGCCACTTCAAGGAGCTAAACGGGAGGCCAGAATCCACGGTTAGCGAGTCCTGAGACTTGTGCCTGCGTCACTGTCGTCTCGCGCTCATTATGCTCCTTGTGGTTCACCAGATTATGTTTGCTCTCGGTCATCTTCTTGTCTGATAGCGCTTGTCGCGGTTTTTGAGTAAAAACATCAGTATTATCTTGCCATGTTCTTTTGTGCGTCAAGCGGGTAGGTGCTTCACCGGGTGGTACAAGGTTGATCACCAAAAGCGGTTGTGGCAATGCCCAATTACGTGGTCAAGAAGCCCCCATTTTGTCGGACCTAGACACATCTCTCAGCTTCTCGTGATTCAAATTGCTAAAAGTTCATTATTCATTCATCACATTCAATTGATGAACGTGTTATACTGCGGTCATCAAGTTTCGTCAAGACTGGCGTTGAATATCGGTTGCCTACCCTGCACCTAGAAGTTGGCGGTCATTATAATTGTCAGACGGAAAATCAAATCAATTGAAACCACAAATGCGGGGTCGCAGCGATTGGAGCAAACTTGTGGGGCTCTGATCAGTACCTATTGGCTGTCGTTGATGCGCCACATCTAGCAGCCTCAATGAGGCTGAACAGTGGAGGTCGGTTGTTGTATCAGAGATACATAAATCGAAGTGTAACCTTCGGCTTCTGGGAAGCACACTTGATATAAGGCAGCCCATTGGTCTACACAAAATTTCCAACGGGCTCCCAGATGGCCCCAGGGATGAATGTGCAGCAGCATCTCAGTTCGTCAACACCAAGGTTGACATTCGGAATCACCAACGTGCCCTTCCCTTCGAACCAAATTACTCTCCTGCCAGCGATCCATGCCGAGCCAGCACAGTCTATAGAACGGCTAAGCCCCAACTCCTCCTACCGCTTAGTTGACACCGGCACCTGGAAGTTTTGAGGACTTCCTGTCTGGACCTTGTATTCTCTTCACGGCCAGATGAGCGGGTTCCCTGCCTCAATATTCCACCTGCGCTACATGTTCGAAATGGCTCACCAAGTATGCACACACATGCGATATCCGTCTGCGTGATGCCCACGATCCCGCCATAAATAACCCGACCTTCGACCTTCGATGCTTTTACCCCAGGCTGTTGAGATCGAAGACAGCGACACGAGACCCCCAGAGGCTTGCCCTTCTGAGCCGGACACGCCAAAGCAGGAAATCTACGACCACTACGGACGATCGAAAGGTTTCGCCACCGCGAGTACCGTATACAATATCCTCAAGTTGGAGCGCGGAGCACAGTGAAGGCGTCGTGTTATCGAAAAGATATAACGATTTAACTCGGTTAGCCAAGCATTTCCAGTGCAGAAGACATCCTTTTGGTCTACACGCTGGCGTGCATCGAGTCGCAAGACCAGTCTTGTCACTGCTTTGGTCCCCGAGCCAACGCCCGCCAACAAAATCCAAGTCAAATATCCCAGATGCCTGCCCATTACATACCGGCATTTACGTGATATAAAACAACTTTCTCAATCTACCCGCTCGCCACAGCGTCGTAAAGATGCCGAGCGAGTTCAAGTTTATTGATGGAGGTGGAATCGCTCCAGTGGCCAGAACCCGATGCTCACTCAGCAAGGGACACCGCCATTCTCGGTTGTCTTGTGTCGAATACTGAGCCCTAATGCCAATGCTTGCTCACATCCGCTTTTTTGACCATGTTTCTAATATACTGAGAGATCTTTGTTTAGTACCCTGCTCCTTCAACAGTGTCGTATTGAGTTACATTTGCGCTAGTGGATACATAGCAGTTATCCTGGCTGTTACCTCTCCACTCGTCACGGCCCGGTCCGGCAGATCAAGAGAGTCTATTTAATGGAGTGCTGTGGAGTCTGCCGCATCTGCCACCAAGAATGTTGCTAGTGAGGTTATGCAGCTATGGTCGATACTGCCAATGCCTCCAAGACCATCATTACTGACACGGTCGATACTTCTAAGCATATGGAGCTGTAGAGATCTGAGATTTACAGTGACAACATGGCAAGTCATTCCCTACTGTGTTCTTGGACGCAGCCTTGAGAAGATGGAGGACCAAAACCCGGATCGTGAGTCGCAAGCTGATGAACCGTGAGGTGCAAGAGAGGCACGACACCTACCTAAGATCTTCATCTGTGGCATATTATCCTGGCGCAATGCAGGTGTCTACGACTGCTCACTCAGCTACCTACTGCCCCAAATCCCGGTGAAGACGCCCGGTGCTCGCTGTGGTCGGAGGAGCAGCGAATAGAGGTGCTGACTCGGATTGGACGACGGCCCAGCTCAAGCGGATCAAGGCGGTTATAGGTGCGGGTCAGACTCCTGATCAAGTCGCTGACAGACACTCGTCGCAGTATCCCCAACAAAGACAAGGACTACATCATGGTGATACCAGAGAAGAGCACCTCGGCATAGACGCCCGCGTGCCTTGACAATTTGAGGCCAAACCTGTACATGGTTGGGATTGGGGGGACGAAACGCGGCAAAAAGACCGGGAAACCAAGGATCTACACCATGATCCTCGGGGAGATCAACACCAAGTTCATCATAAAGCAGTAGGCGTGTGAGGAGATCGTGCTCAAGTGTATGGACTGTAGCGTCCTGGACAAGAGTGTCGTACTCTGAGAGGAAGCTTGGCGACCGCAAGATCGGCCACGACTTGGTGAGGATCGACCCCCTCAATTCAAGGAATCGTGCCACTCGGTCATTGAGACGATAGCGCACAAGTACCTCAGGCTGATGCTTACCTCTAACAACACATTCGCGCACTACTAGATGAACACATCCTGTAACATGAGCCTGAGCCTCGTCACCCTCAACTTGAAGGGTCCAACGGCAGCACTGAGAGATTCCAGAAGCTGTTCGAGGTCATTTAGCTGTTCAACGGCAAGAGCTCCTGCGGAAGGGGACGGCGACGATCTCGAACTCCTTATAGGGCACGCTCGTGGGCAAGGAGGCGGTTATGGACGGTAAGACTATGAGTTCAGGGTCAAGTTGCACAATACTCTCCATACAAAGACGGTCGACTACAGAAGCCAGCCCCAGATCAACTCCGCGGGCTTCAGCATCTCGACCATCAGCTTCAACAGCATAAAGAGGAACGCCCTATTCAACGACATCAGCAACCTCAGGAAGACCTCGATAACGCGGGCCTGCCACACGAGCGGCTTTTGAGAGGTTACAGCAAGCTATGAGTGATACAAGTCTCGTCTCACTAAGATGATGCCTGATGGTCGGCGTACGGATCCGTTCATATGCCCGTTTTTCTTTGCAGGCCCTGGGAATATTTCCTATCCTGTGGCCATTTGTATGTAATGCCCCTCGAACCTCTCCATTATGGGATGCGTATGCTGATTTCGGGCAGTATAGACGTCGAGGTCGATGAACTTTACTTTAAAGGTGGTATCCCGAGAGAATGACGCAGATGTTACAGAGGACGGTGGTGCCCAGTCAGCTGAGACTTTAGAAGCAGCTCAACCAGCCAAGCTAGTCGAGTCCATAGAGCCAGCGAAATCGGTCGAAGTCGCAACCGCAGTTGGGCCTGTGAAGACCCGGGTACCGGAATCCACTGCAACCAAAGTACTCAACCTTTCTCGAACAACCCGACTTGCATCACTTTGCATCCAATGTCCAAGATAGCAGCAGTGTCTCACGCCAACAGACACGAGCACTTGGAAATACCGTCGACTTGAGGGATGATACGCTTAGCTTGCGAATGAGTCTGAGATAACGAAAGTCCAAGTATCAGGAGCCTAACCAGTCCTAGCACATGTTTGGCTTGTTATCTTTCAGCACGAGGACAGAGAACGTGCAAATGCATCCACCGACTAAAGTAACAAAATAAAGCTCAATATCCTTCAGAGCAAGATATCAATATTGAGCCTCGACCGATCTATGCTTCTGATCACATCCCGATACCAACAGCAACGCCTCTCGCAAACCCATCCAGCCATTCGTAGACAGAACCCTCGTCATCTCGACGAACCAAAACCCGCAGCAGGACTACATGGTAGCGCGTCACAAAAGGAGATTATATCACAAAGCATATTATTCACCCTGATCATGGCCACGTACGAACCACCAACCCAAGCGTCATGGGAGACAATATCGTTACTACAGTAAATATCCTCTCCTCACTTCTGACCGCAGCTACATTCGGGAAGCAAAGGTAGTATGTCTAGTCCAAGTGATAGAACGCATTACTACAGAAAGGATGTAGATACACCAGAGACCGATGCAGATTTCTTGGTTGATAAGATTGGACTCGGAGTGCATAGCAACCTCGAAGTGACGCTTAGACGATTGAGCACCTAGAAATCAGCCAGCATAAGATCTCCGCAGATGAACTTCGTCAAGTTGAACCCCATAGCCGATCCAATGTGACTCATAAAAGGGCCAAGTCACGGGTCACATCAGCAGTCAGTTCATATTGTTAATCTTGGTTTTGGACTCATTAAGCTCCTGTGAAGTATTCGTTATGGACTTTGCAACCACGTTGCGTTGATTTCCGTTGACGGAAATGGGCCTTAAGGGTGTCGTTATCGCGCTTGAAAGAAGAGATCCGTCGAGGGTGAAGGTTGAGGGAGAGCCAGGCCTCCACGAAGAGACCGAAAAACTGGCGTAGAAACCAGACTCTGCTGAGAAAATGTACTAGCAACCGCCTTTAAAGGGCCAATGTGAAACAGGTCACTCGGTCTTGATGTATAAGCGCCTATGTCAAAAGCCCGAGAAGGGCAGAGTGGATACAGAAAGTCTAACCAGCATCGAAAAACATCGAGAAGTATATGATAACGGAATTTTGTAACCTTCCCCCTTCTATATCCCAATACCACCCGCGTGTATAGGCGAAATTACTCTCTGTATCTGTTCTGGTAATCGCTTAGCGTGCCCGAGAACGAGGACAAAACTGATCTTGTTGGTCACTCAAGCTTGTGCTGACTGTTTCGACTAACGGAGTGGCCAGCAAGGACCGGGACGGGCCGAGATGATGCAAATAGACGTTCGAGTCCCATGCCATTTTCGAAATCAACCTCGTCCTTTCTGGGGGGCCATAGGTTTCATTGTCGTCACTGCTATACGTCATTGCCGTTGGTGGTGATTATGACGTCTTTTGGGGGGTTGTGACGAGGGCTTTGCCTGCGGGATGCAGATGGTGAGTGGAATGAGTTTGAGAGGAGAAGCTCCTATCATGCCTCTAAGGGCCAGTTAACTCTCACAGTAAACTACCGAGGTTGGGGACTGAAGGACTAAACCAGGCAGCATCAATAAGTTATATCTCTGTCCGCATGTACAATGCGTAGTCTTGGCTGTTCATGATCTTTACATCTTCCTCGATCGGCCAATCTTCTGCTGTCTGGCAGCCCTCGTGGCAAACACCACCGCTAACGCTTACACTCTTGCTAAACATGCTGCTATCTGTAGGCACACGAAGAGGACTTGTTCGTCAGTTCCAGCTAGTACGCGTTGTCGGTTAGGTTAAGTATTTGCCAACCATAGGGCCATGGCCCTTGGTTAATCACCTTCTTCTCTCGCACGTGTCCCATATATCATGCCATTATACTCTTGATCTAGTATTTCGTTCGGAATCGAAGAAAACTCTTGTTGCAGAGGATCTAACCAAGATCATGTCCCAGTATTCGAACTTGGTTGGAGCCATATTCACTGCCATTTCTCAGCATAAGTCACACCTTGGTTATCCTTTATAATGTTGATTCATGTCTTCCGAAGAGAAACGCGCAAGTGACAAGAGACAGGCGTGGAGTTCCGTAGGTTGCAGCAAGGTGCTGCAGTATGAACTCTCTGCAGTATGAACTCACACGCCAGCAACAGGATCGAGCTCGTGGGTGTACTGGTGTGGCGCCACCCGAGCTCTTAGCTAATAGATGATAGTCTGGATTGAAGCGGAAAGTTCTTGGTGCTAATCCATACTTATGGGATTTGGGAAGAGGTAGGATATATCGAGAACGAATTGATTGAGGCTATTATTGCCGACACATGTTGTCTTTCTTCATTGTTAGCTTAAGGCAACCCTACCTTCATTTTTATTTTAATTTAATAAATTATAAATAATCAAATCTTATCTTAACTTTACTTCTTATTACTATAACAGAATTACTTCGAGTATTGTAAAATACCAGCTAATAAGAGCTGCTGCCTGATGCAATGCTGCCTAACGCAATACTGCCCAATGCGCGTCTGCCTAGCCTTTAACACTGCCTGATTCGCCCAACCTAAGCTGACTGTAATTGCACCATAAAAATAAACAGTTTACTCCGCTCACGATTGTTAGTATCGTACTTCAATTATGGTTCATGGGTAAAGTACAGACTTATCTTTAAAGTTTAATCCCCCCACTACCGTACCAGCTCCCGTCCCTTCTTATCAAGAGCGAAACATCACATACCGCTATGGATCCCCTGAGTATCATTGCCTCCGTGATTAGCATCATTGGTGCAATCACGACCAGCTACAGAACCATAAAGAGGGTTTCAAACCTCCCAGGGGCCTTCGATAAGGTTCAAGATGACCTTGCTATGGTTTCGAAACTTCTCAACAATGCCAAAATCAAGTTGGAAAGTGTTACGATGGATGCCGATGAGCGCAACTCACTTTCAGCGATTGCCGGTCGTTGTGAAAAGAAGATCTGCGAGATGCGGGATATTTTTGACAGCCTTGAGAAGAAGTGCCTTGAGAACCCTGACGACCAAAGCTGGACCAAATTGCGGGTTCGGTATCGTGAAGCAATGAAGGGTGTCAAAAGCCGGCGCATTGAGAATCTTATGGCGGACCTACTCAAGGACGTTAAGCTACTGGTGATGAACCAGATAGCGTGCGTGGCTACTACGAAAGATCTTGATGATATCAAAGTGGCTATCGACGGTCTGTTGAACGTGGAACCATCATTGGAGGATCACGAGTTTGAAGGCATAGGGACTATCCATGCAACGCAATCAATTTCTGATAACGCTTCTGGGAACCAGTGGAACATGCAAGGGGTACACAGCACTGGAACTGTCAGCTTTGGGGGTACAATCAACCAAGGAGGGGTGCATAATTCAGGTGGAAGCCATACGCATCTGAACGGTGAGAATAAGCATACAAGCGGACCTTGACTGGGTTTTTATTCAATCATCAACTAATGCTTAAATTCGTGGATAGTTTCAAGCTCAAGTAAGACTTCCATTCATCATATTGCGAATCTGACATGTGGGAAGTGACCATTCATGGCTTTTAAATCATGTTATCTAAAGCTCCGATGGTTGACCCACGCTGACTTATGAAACTCCACAGCACTTCCTTATATGAAGCGTGATATAATCCGACAAGGTAAGACCTTCAACCTTATGATTATGGTGATTTTGGATAGGGGCCAGTTTACCTAAGCAAGCCACAGACTCCAACCAAGATGTGTTCGCATGGCTGACCAGGCTGAGATTTTCCGCAACATATGAATCACGCTTGAATGATTGGAAAGAGGGAACTGGACAATGGCTTTTCGTAACAGATGTGTTTCGAAAGTGGGTACAGGGAGAAAGTAAAACCCTTTGGTGTCAAGGTCACGGTAAGCTACTGTTCCAGTACGTCCCTGCCTAGTTCGAAATGAAGACTGACGTATGATATGACAGCCGGAGTAGGGAAAACAATTATGATGTAGGTCACTACGTGTTCCGCTGTGCGAAGCTTTACAATTTACCCTTATTTAGGTCTATTGTGATTCGTTATTTGGAAGAGAAGAAGACGGCAAATCAGGCAATCGTCTACGTTTACCTTGATCACAATGACTGTGTCGGAGCAGAATCCCTCATTGCGTCAATTGTTCGTCAACTGGCAGAAAAAAGCGACGTGTTATCGAAATCTTTACTTGAGTCATATAAGAGACATAAAGACCATGACACACCACTTCTGAGACGAGAATGCGAAGAGTTGCTCGTATCTGAGGCAAAGAGATTCCAGAGAGTCTACATGGTTATTGATGGACTGGATGAGCGCCGTGACGAGGCTATGTTTGGACTTTTGTGTGCAGTGAACAGATTGATATCCTCACATTCAGCTGCTTCATTACTAGTCAGCTCGCGCAAGATCGAATCGATTGCCTCGTGTCTAGAGGGCCCGGTTGTTTACGATCTTGAAGCACGGTGTTCCGACATTGATACATACATTGATCGAAGCTTGGCGTCTGATCTTCCTATCTTGAGCCGGCGGATTCGGAAATACACAGGGCTTTCGGATCTTATCAAGGAGAAACTCATTGAAAAAGCGCAGGGAATGTAAGTGACCAACATCTGATTGATACCGAGCACGGCAAGACCTTGGGGCACGGGCGATAGACTGATGGAAAATATCTATAGGTTTCTGTTACCAAAGCTTCACCTTCAGATTTTGGAAAAGTCGAAATGCCGGAATAGAAAAGCCTATGAACAGCTTTTGTGTGACTTACCGAGCCCACTTGATCAAACTTATGAACTTCTTTGGAACCGCATCCAGGAACAAGACAACGAGGATGCTGAGCTTGCGAGAGATATTATGACTTGGCTTTGCTGCAGTCTAGAAACAATGTCGATTGAATCCTTCAGCTATGCCCTAGTTTTTTCATCCACAGGACACCAGGGTCAAGTTCTTGACGATGACCTGATCGACGAGGAGCAGCTTACGGATGTCTGTCTAGGTCTAATTGTCATCAACAAGGACAAAGGCACTATCGGTTTCTCACACTATACTGCCGAGGATTACTTCAAAAGAACCTTCCCTAGTGCCGAGGGGCATCAACGCGTTGCATCAGCGTGTATTCAGTGTTTATCAACTAACGCTGAGGTAACTCGAGAAGAAATTGTCATCCCTCAGCTGAATTCAATGCCAGATTCCCTGAGGTTTCGACTTTCCTTGGCCACTCTTGTGTACAGAGCGCAGCTACTTAGACCTCCCATATTCACATATGCTTCTCGAAACTGGGGGCTCCATGCTAAGAACGCAGGAGAGCTGTTAATGCTCCCTCAGATTCTTCGGTTTTTTGACCTGCCGGAAAAGATCAGCGCCAGCGGCCGTGTTCTGGCTTTGTCTCACGACCAGTCGTTCTTATATGACTCCGGGACTCCGCTTCCAGACAAAGTAGCAGGAATTCACCTTGCAGCATTTTTTGGGCTATTAAGCGTTATCGAGAAGATAGCACAAGCTGAACCAGGGTCTGTTGATGCAGTGGATACCCGTGGGTGGTCTTCTTTACGGTGGGCGTGTTTTGGCAAACAAACCGAGGCCGTTAAGCTCCTACTGCATCGTGGAGCAAATGCCGATTTACAAGACATAGTTGGAGACACAACCTTGATATGGGCTCTTGGTAACCGAAGGACAGTTAACATTTTCAATGGCGTCCATGTTGTGAACCGCCGGCATCATTTCGGTCAAATGGCCTTTGTTGAAGGATTGGACAGTGTTAACCCGACACTTCCAGGGGAGCCACATCCTTTCAATTGCACACCCGAAACTATCAAGGACCTCATCCAGCATTCAACATGTTTAGACACTCGCGGCCACCTAGGTCGCACAGCTTTATCTCACGCTGCTGAGAATCAGCAATTTGATGTCGTTCAACAGCTACTCGAACGAGCGGTTGACTATGAGTGCGAAGATGACAATGGCATGACGCCTTTACTTTGGTCTTTACAAGCCCCACGATGGTCTTACAAGTTCATTGATTGCATTTTCTCCAATTCAACTGCGCATATTGGAGACTTTATTGTTGTCGATCTCATGAGAACTGAGAGTGACAACGGTAGCCCTTCCAGAAAGCTTGCTGCTCGAGATGTAGCTCAGGAAAACATTGCCTTACAGATGATTGGAAGTCATATCGACGCAGTTGACTTTTCTGGTTTATCAGCCCTCAACTTAGCCGCTGAACGACGTCATTATAATCTTGTGGAAAGGCTTATAGGACTGAAAGCAGATGTTAACATGATGAGCGGCGGCCTTACTCCATTAGACCGAGCATCAAGACCATTTCATCGATATGACTTAGATATGTCAACCTGCGTCTTCAAGGATGCTTGTGCTGTATCAGCAGGCTCCCACATGCGAATACATTGGAGTCAGGAGAGAGGATTCAAGCGTGTTGAACTATCCCGATTCTGCCAAAGCGAAAGCCGTATTTGTGACATACTGAGACAGGCAGGAGGTAAGACTACTGCAACTGAAAACACAGATATGCATTGTAAGTTGGACATAAAAAGCTTAAAATATAGTCTTGAAACTAACTTGGAATCTTCACAGGCCAGAAAGACCCTAGGCATGTAACTTCCGTGAGCCTGGACTGTCTTCAGGATGTCATGAAATTTACCCAATCCATCGATCCGCAGGCAAATTTGAGACATGCTCAAAACGGTTATATATCTGAGAGTCCTATGACTACCACATTTGGAAATCGGCGTTATGTTGTTTCTCAACCGATTGATCTCCGAACCCTGAATTCCCCTGATATCTTGGTGGAAGATCTTTTGTCCAATGTGGAGCGTACTTTAGAGAAGATAACTAGGCTATGTCTGTCCGGCGACATCGACCGATGTTTTGTTAAACCCGAAGAAAGTTGATTGTAGATACAGATATTCTGATACATCAGACGAGCCAACGGCTCCTATCGTTGACATGAGTTCGTCCTCACATACTTCATTGTAATTTTCCCTCCTTCCTGATGCTAAGATCTGCTGCAGAGCAACATGATCAATGGATCCAGAGTTTCTTTTTGCAGCCATACAAGTCCCAGAAAGACCGAAACGAAAGAGCAGCTGTCGGGACTTGCAGTTGGGTCATGGCCAACCCTCTGTTCCTAAGATGGCAAAGCAATGAATTCAGTGATGTCTTCTGGGTGACCGCAGAACCCGGATCCGGAAAGTCAGTGCTTGCGAGAGCCATCATTGACCGTGGCGAGCGGGATGTGGAGTGGCTCTATTGCTACACTTTCTTTCGGAGAAAGGGGGACGCAAACCAGAACAGGGCGACGGACGCTTTGTGCAACATTTTACATCAGCTTTTCTCACACCACCACTGGTTGATTAAATATGCGGAACCCTTCATAAAATTGCACGGGCCAAAACTGTTCGAAAGTTTCGACCTGCTGTGGGATATTCTGAGCGAAATTAGGGCCTGTGTGAACCTCGGTAGTGTGATTTGTATCGTGGACGGCTTGGATGAGTCCGGGGCTCAGAACAATCAGGATGACCAACATAAACTCATCAGGAAGCTTAAGGAGCATCAGGTCAACAGCCATTCGCAGAGCCCCAGTGGTACCATTTTCAAATTTCTGGTATTCACCCGACCATACGTCATGATCGTTCGTGAGCTTCGGGAGCTTGGAGAGGATCTCGCTCGACTTCACATCGCCTCCGTGGATCATATGGGAGCTATCAGAGAGGATATTTCCCACTACATCGACCCCGAGATGACCCGTGTCAGACAGAAGCTCTGTCTCTCTGACGAGGTCTGCTCAGTGCTCCGAGCCAAGTTGGCTCAGAATACGAATCGCACATATCTATGGGTCAGTTTGGTCTTCCGAGAGATTGAAAGGTCCAGAGGCAAAACCGTCAAAAAAATCTTGAAGATGATCGATAATCTTCCTAATACAGTCGAGGGGATCTACGAAACCATATTAGAGGACGTAGAGGACCGAGACGAAACAGAGAATCTTTTCATGATTATTCAAGCTGCCATAAGACCATTGACTCTAAGTGAGATAGACGTCGCAATGGAGCTTGCCGGGGGGTCAACCAGGTATGGAGACTTGGACCTAGAAGGGGATGAAGGCCGAATGGAGTACATTCGCCAAGCAAGCTGTCTTCTAGTTCTAGTTGACGAGAACAAGCTTTACTTCATACACGAGACCGTATCGGAGTTTCTTTTGACAGCGCCAGGCCCTGCACAAGTCAAACTAGGCTTTGAGGCAGGCTCCAGGCCATGGAAATCCACCATATCACGCAAAGACTCCCATACAACCCTCGATAAGCTCTGTCTGGCATTCCTGCAGCTTGAAGACTTCACGAAAGCTGGACTTCGCCTTCAGCTTTCGTATAAATATAAGGATACCGGACATCCGAAGACGACGGAATTTCCTTGGACTATTAAATCCTATCATCTAGGCTCAATGAAAAGCTTGGTCAAGAGGCTGGTCAATGGGGAAATGCTTCCAGATGGCACTGTCAGCGTAGACTTGACCGAATCAGTCAGCGTTCATCCAAACCAACCATTTGGGGAACACTTGAAAGAGATCAAGGCACGCTTCTCTTTCCTGGAATACGCGGCAACCTATTGGCACATACATGTAGCTGAGGCGGATATGGAGCCTGATGGCTTCATATTGAGTCTGTTTGATATCAACAGTCCTCAATATGCGACATGGCTCCCAATTTATTGGCAGACGGCGCCACGCCACGAGAGAGCACATCTATCTGCTTCAATTCTCGCACTTTGCTTCGGTCATCGGCGCGCACTGAGCCGGCTAATAGCCAACGGCTTAGCTGTCGACGAGCGGGATCCCTTCGGTCAAACGGCACTGCACTGGGCGGCCTCGAGGACGTCAAGAGAAGACCTTGAGTTTCTGATAAGCCAAGAAGCTGTCATTGATGCTGCTGACAGCTTCGGGAGGACCCCGCTTATGGAAGCTGTCATTGCTCAGAAGCAGGCACACGTGGCCATACTTCTTGATCATGATGCCGATCCCAATCTGCAAGATCACGTGGGCCTTCGGCCAATTCACATGGCCCAAAATAATATTGAAATAGCAGCAAACCTACTTGACAAAGGGGCCGAGATCGAACCAACAGATGAAGTCGGAAGATGCCCAATGGACTTCGCAGCTGAGGGCAGCCATACCAATGTTCTGAAACTTCTCATAGACCGGGGTGCTGAGCCTCAGCCCTGGACTGTCTTCAAAGCAGAGGAATGGCAGAACGAAGAGATTAAAAGGCTTTTACGCGATCGAATGAGAGAATTGGGCGCCGCGGCGCGGTCTGAAGCCGAGAGGAATGCGTCCCCCACTGCACGGATGGTGAATTCAATCAAGTTGAATGACGCAAGAAAGCTCATAGTAGTATTGGATCGACATGCCGAAGTGTTGGCCGATACTGACAGCGAGGGCAACAATGCTCTCCATATTGCAGCCACGAAATGCAGTGTCGAAGTCGCCTGTCTACTTGTTGAACGTGGCATAGATCCAAACGCAATGAATACGGCAGGAGTCAATGCCCAATTCTTTGCACAGATTGCAGATAATCAACCCATGATCGCATATCTACGGGAAGTCGGCGTGCAAGGATTTTGTAGGGCCACATCAGCTGAAGAGGACGTCATCTCTGAACTGCGCTCTCATGCGCAGCTTTTGGAAATACCACCCCTAGTAGCCGCGATACATCTTGGGGCAGCTGATATTGTGCTGCAGCTACTTGAAGAAGGCGAAAATGTGAATCAAACTTGGGGGCCACTTCGAGAAACGCCAATTTTTGCTGCTGTTGAGCGGGACCAGCAGCTTATCATAAACGTTCTACTGGGATTTGGTGCGGACTTCGACTCTCGGAATCTGCTCCAGCAGAACTTGCTTCATTGCTGTATCCTTACCACCGGAAGTGCATCGCTTGCGGACTTTCTTGTCCAATGCAAAGTAAGCATCAATCACTTCGATTACAGCGGAGTGTATCCGTTGAATTACGCCCGGAAGCTCGGGCTGGAAGAAGTACAGCAGGTCATACAGCATAGGCGAGATGACGAGTTAAGAAGCGTAAGCTCGCAAGAACTAGACGTGCTTGGTGTATCTCAGATCATCACTGCAGTCACCAGCCTCATTCAGGCAGAAAGACGAGGCACGGATGTTTTTAAGTTCTCTGATCGTCTCTTACACCATCGTCCCCAGCCAGGTGTACTCGAAGAACTGGTATTTTGGGACGACCTAGCACTAAAGCCTGATGTGCAGATGACCGACCCTGTCATTAATAATTCTTGGCCCGACAACGTGTCTCAGATTCCATACAGACCTTCTCAAGGGGGTTCCTTGGAAGAGCACGCGAGCCCAGAACAAGACGAGCCGGTATCAGTTGACAAAGACACTGTTCCTCGATGGTTTGAACCTCAGCTGCAGGTAGCGGCTGTTATTCTCTACAAGCTACTCTCTTACGAAGTAGAGCCGAGCAAGGATCCAGTGACGAGGGACATAAATCGAGAATCGCCCACGGTCGGTAATTTGCTTCCGATTTTCGAGGCATGGAAGTCGCTTGCAGACGAGGCGCCAGATACGGTGAACCCGCATCAACGACCAGAGAAACTAGGTGTCAGTGACGGCGAGCACCGCTGGCCAAGTCTATATCGCTTGCTTAACTTCTTTTGCAATCGAGTTACGGGTCATGGAGATAATGATATCGCCAATAACGACAATGGAGACAAAAGTGATACCGAGAAGACAAGAGCAGTTGACGACAGTAGTGAGAAATGTTATTTGAGGCAGATTGTAACAGAATTGAACTCTAGGCGAAGAGATCCAATGATGCTGTACTTGAGGTACCTGGAGGGACGAGACTCGGATGACGAGGAGATGTACTTGACCGATGAGAAGATGCAGGAAAAGATCCTGGATGAGGCGGCAGCACGTGGGAAACAGGGACCTTGGAACCGGTGCACCTACCTGTTTGTCCATGAAAGAATATGCACAGGGGTTCGCGCCTATGTACACGACTACAATGTGCCAACTGTGTCACAACCTCTTATACTAGAGCAGTAGCCTTAAGTATTGTAGCTCATGGGCGTCCACGCCCATGATTCCGATACCAGGTCCATTGCTCTACCAGCACGTCTCCGACCCGGTTTTCGCAACGGGTCAAATTCATACGAAGATGACCCTCACCTTGGCGCAATGTGAGAATTTCTAAATTGACGGTCCGGCTACTTATCGTAAGCTGCCTACTGCAGCAGAAGGTCTCTAGAAGGGCCCGAACCTTAGGGGACTTGGCACCCTCCAAGACGAACACAAGGATATCGACAAGCATAAATCAGGATTTGATAAATGGATGAAAACTGATGACAAGATTGAGCACGAGCATGTTATCTACGGGATAAAGGTAGTGCTAGTTGGTAGGCGACCTGGCATCGATAACCCTAAGAGTACTGAGACTGGGGACACGGAAGTGTTCAAAGCACTGAGCTTGGAAGAGATTGAGGAGGAATGGGCTGCGCAAAAGATCATCGAGTGACTGAAGGAGAGGATTTCGGTGAGATGAGAAAGAAGTGAATGTGGTCGAAACGGGAGGCGGTTCCAGCAAAAGTCAACAGCGGGAGGCCGAGTCTAATATTGACCAATGAAGGAAGGTATAGATATTCGATGATAATTCTACCACAGCGAAGCCTGGGTCTTCTAGAGCCAGTGGCAAGTTAGCTGCAAAGGCCTCTTGATCAGGCTATGGCCGCCCCAGCTCAGCGGCTTGAGAGGGAAGCGACCGTTTCAGTAATGACAGAGAAGTTTCTCTTCCGAACTCTAACGTCCTCGAGTTAGTGGGCGAAGCCGAAGGCAGTGATTCGAACTCCACGTCGACTACCCCAGTACCACGACCGGAAGCGGATTGGATGTGATGTTCGAGACTGTCGCCGATCTGGCCACAGCAACTGCCAGGTCTCGGTGTGGACACAACGACCTCAACCTTGACCCAGAATAAGGCTTCGGAAGAGTGTAGGGCTCAATGGACTCTCCATAAGGCCAGTAATGCTGTCAACGAATTTCTTTATAAGAGCAATTCGGGTTGGGACGGTCGGCACGAAGATGATCCTGACAATGCTGAGAAAGTTCGAAAAGCACTATCCCAAGACAGGCGGATATTGAACTTGCCAATTTGACCCAGAAGCGACGATCTGTCACAAGTACATAAATACATGCAGCCTTTGACACCACGATATCTGGTCAGAAATGTGCTAGGTAGCAACCCAACCTTCTGCTTCATCGCCCTCCCAATATCGGAACCGAGTTGCCATCCGCGCAATGCGAGCGGGTGAAATTTCACTTGGTGACAGTGCTGTTTGTGAGAGTGCTGAACACTCTCATGAAGCTCTTCGAGCGGAACGATTGCGGCTAACCTGTCGAACATGATGTCCATCTTCACCCGCCTCTGCCACCGTCGTCATTATCACTGAGGACCTTGAGATTGACGTTACTATTCCCGTCATCTGCGGTCACAAGATGCACAAAGGGGCCGAGGCGCAAATATACTACCGTGGTACCCTCAAAGACTTAGGCAAGCGATCCGATACCAGGAAGTACCTTCCTCTTGTATTGCCCGTTCACGTAAACCTTTATTCCCAGACTCGATTGGAACTGGCCGAGGTGGCCGAAGGCCGCGAAGTGTCACGCAAAGCGGCAAAAGTGGTGATCAAGGGTCCTTGCGGAGAAGGACTACTCAGCTGGAGCTTGACTCTGTGATTACGAAATCTAGAATCCTCGATGGCGAAGATGCAAAGGAACTGCCTCGGCATGTGGCTCTCGATGACGAGGTTCAAATCTTTCGCGGATTCATGAGAAGCTCTTGGTGTGATACTGCGGTTCTCTGTGCCTGATTAAGATGGCTTTCAGTAAAGTACTATTATAAGTATTAACGACTTTGGAACTTATTGAGGCGCGTGTTGCAGTGCTCGGTCTTTGCCATATGATGTTTGATAGGGCATAAGTGGACATGGAGACTGATTGCGGTCGTGTGCATCAGGATAGGCCACGGCCGACGACAGAATGCTGTGTCCATACCAGCGGAGCCTTGGTCTTCTGTCTGCCGAGGGAGACCCTCCATGCGTCGAATGATATGGTCTAGAGCGCGCTGGTCCATAAAGCAAGAGGCCTGATGCTTTAGCCACTGGATCTCGCGCTTGATCGCCCTCACACCGGCTGCTCAAATCGTAGTCGTCTGTGCGATGGCGAACAATGACAAAGTCGAGTTGCGATGTAGCGCATCAGTCCTCCGACGTGCAATGGTTTCGTGCTATCGGCTTGGGTCTCGTATTCTCGTGATCGGCCGAGCAACCGGAGTGGACGGATCGATGGCAATTTATCTATCTAGCAGGAATAGGTTAGTAAAAGAATTCCACAAGACCAAATTTCTAAAGACTTGCAGCAAGGACCACTCGAGTTAAAGGATGGGGGACTATAAGGCGTCGGATGATGACCACTACGAATGGGACGACATATGTTGGCAATTGTTACCAATATTGATCGCAAAAGGGAAGCGACTTACGCGTCCGAGGTTAAATCTAATCGTCAGCATCAGATGTTGGTTGCGCGTGCGCTGGCTTAGCTACGAGCTTTCGGAGCTGATGTGTTGGAGGAAATGGTGTTTGTTCTGCATGCGTCTCGTCTCGTCTCGTTCTCTGTAGGGATTCGCGCTGAAGACGACGTAAAATTGGGAGGTTACACTGACCCCTCTGTATTTGTGTCATGAGTGAAGAGATAGGCATGACCGATCTGAACAACTAATACACAGTTATCTGCATTCAGTAACGACAACTATATTAAGGAGCCTTGAAGCCTTTCTAGGATACCCTAATGCTCACACTATCATCCACAGTAATGCCATTGACACCTTGCGACAAAGGCCCCTTGTATGGTAATTCGAGGACGAGACTGCACACAAACCGATGGAGGTAATTACTCTGACTAGAAACCGACGTCTTACAATGGTACGCTACATGCATGCACTCACCACCAAGCGGTTGGCGCTGCTGAATCTAGGGTAGTCGAACTTACAAAATGCCAGTCACTCTGCCAGCCGTCACCTCATGTATTCGAAGTAATAAAAACTTTACCCAACATGACCGAATGCTCAGTGCTGTCAGTATGGCCGTTGCAGTAGTGGGGCGTTCCAGTAACCTCCCCTGCTCGTCAATGCCGCTCTAAGGTCACATCATGCTCTTCAGGAATTGCCCTTTTGGTCTATTGTCTAAATCGTCATTGGATGAGGCGATAAAAGTCTAACCTTGGTGAGAATCAGTCCCCACTTGGACTGTTGAAGTTGAACGGCACAGTGTCTAGTGTACTTAGCACCAAAATGTACGCAAGATGAAGGCT
Organism: Fusarium sp. NRRL 53293; assembly: GCA_013759125.1. Classification (NCBI taxonomy): domain Eukaryota; kingdom Fungi; phylum Ascomycota; class Sordariomycetes; order Hypocreales; family Nectriaceae; genus Fusarium; species Fusarium sp. NRRL 53293. The sequence continues at coordinate 106,561 of JABSTN010000231.1, forward strand.
GGCCGTTTCTTCGGCAGAGCACTTATACCCACATTGCCAGATGGGGGACCTGGCCAGGCCTCGCGTTCGCGTTCCCCACGGCCAATTTTCTTTTGTTGCATTTCGAGACCCTTCTTTTCCTCTCTTGTATATAGTGCAGGCTTTAGGGCCACTGACCACACTTGAAGCAGCTAAATTACAGGGCATCTTTCGTGCGGGCACTGTCGCGGGAGCAATCCAATTGGTATGGGACTTAGAGGTCGTTTGGTGGGGCTGGGATCCCCTGTAGATGAAAGACGAATCGCGGGAGGTGCTTAACGACCAAGCCTTCCACGTCAAGGCGTCTCGTCTCTGGCCTGGACTTTCTTCCATTGCCTCGTCCTCGTCCACCTTCATCATCCTCATCCTTCATCAACACCAAGTTTCCCCTCGCTCATCTCATCAACAGCCTACGCACTTCCATCAATCAGCCCTCGCTTCCATTAAATCCCGACTCATTTGTCCCTCGTTCATCCACGGCTGTAGGTGACAGTACCAAGTTCCCTCCTCCAGCGACACGACATTGTCCCATCACCCCCCCCCCCTCGTCTGCAGTC